>PVIR01028683.1:0-21723 GCA_004026965.1 Petromus typicus | reverse complement strand
GGTGTCTAGTTTCGTAATGGGATTTCATGGTGAAATGAGTTGGTAGTTCCTGTATGTCAAAGTGACATTGGAGAAAAGATAGGGTGAAGGCCTCATTGAGCATTATTAAAAATTAATAAGGCAGCTTTGATCTCTGCAGCGGGACTCCAATAATTAGAAAGAAAAAGACAGCTAGACTTGAGCAATTAGAAAGACAAAGGCAAAAAATGAGGAAGAAACTCAGAACTGGTAAATTCTTAATAAGCTTGATTAATATAACAATCACAGTCTCCCCTTAATCCTTGAACCTAAATTCCAAGTCCAGAAGGGTCCAATCCATATCTTTTTTTTTTTTTTTTAGCTTTTTTGAGATGAAGTCTCACTTTGTAGTTCAGGCTGGCCTTGAACTCATTCTGTAGTCCAGGTCAGCCTTGAACCCACATCAGTCCTCCTGCTTCTGCCCCTCGAGTGCTGAGATTACAGGAATGAGCCATCACACCTGGCTTCCGGTCCATAATCTTATCTTCCACCAAAGGTCAGGGAAAAGTACTGGCCAGAAGAAATCCAAAGTTAGGATGAAAGGCAAGCCAGGGAGACAGTCAGATTCCAGGGGCCTACATGAGACAATAAAAGAAGCTACAGACAAGAAATCCTCGAAAAATTCTCCCTCCTCATCTAGAGTGGCTATTTATCATCTCTTTTCCTTCCTTTCCCCACCTTCAAATAAATTGTCTTCTTACACTTTGAACTGCTCCATTAGTTCTTTGCCTATACTGAATTTAGGTTTACTGGGAGCTGTAACCCAAGCAGTGGTTTGCTGTTCACCCTGGACACGTCACAGCACAGCATGGTGTGGCACGGTGTACAACCTTCCTTAGATGTTATAATGCCCTTCTGTGTGGCTTTTGTGCCTGGGCCAGGGTTGATGCTGGCAGCGTCGCCTGGCATGATTTATCCCTGTCTGGAACTCAGTGGACCCAAGCTGGGACCTCTACTTAACTCCCTCAGTCACATCCCTGGTCAGAGGTCAAAGGAGAGAGGTCAAGAAGCCATTTTCCAGAGTTCACTTGGAGGCATTTATTAGAACTAGATGGCCCTGATTTGTATTGAAAGACCCAAGCGACCCCACTTTTGAGAAACTGATCCCATTTTAGAATGAAATATTAAATGTAATCATGTGTTCCAGAAAGGGCCACATAGCCAGGTTACAGGCTACAGTTCTAGGAACCCTAGGGCAAGGTGAACCAATAAGATAAGCTGTGGAAAGACCTAAATGACTCTATTCTAAAGAACTAGTCCCATCTTAAAGTGGCTTGGTCCTGAGCTTAATCTGGGAAGGGCCACATGATCGAGTCATGAGCTCAGTTACCTTGACCACCCACCCTTGAGGGTAATTAGCAATATCCCCCTAGCAAAAGCCAGCCACTACTAAGTACAAGGTCAAGATGTCCTTTACAATGATAGTTTAAACAACCGATGATAGTTTAAACAACCGTTAGGGCCAATCAGGTTTAAACAGCCAAGGCTTGCCTGATGTCAACCAATCATGTAAACTGTCAAGCTGAACACTCCCTCATCCTTACTGTAACCTCAATAAAAACCCTGCCAAATTAGAGCTAGGTGCTTTCAATTCTGATCCACTGCATTGGTGACGGTTGAGAGTCCCTGCTCAAGCTTGTAATAAATATCCTCATGTGCCTTACGTCGGTCTCTGCTCCCTCGTGGTCACTGGCGGACTCAAAATCTGAGTACAACAGTATGTCCTTCTGACTGGAGGCCTGTCGTGTGAATTGGTCTTGGTGAGGGCTACAGGGGCACCTATGCTGCCTTCCTCCTTCCCTTTGGGGAAATCTCTAGTATGCACAGCCCATGAGTGTTGCCCATTCACAGTGTGTTCTGTCTGTACTGGGCCAGGTCCCAAAGCCCTGTGGAGGTCCTAAAGTTGAGATAAAGGCAACTCTTAGGGGACAAGAAGACTCCTCTGCTGTGCCATGCCCCCAAACCCAAGAGCAGAACACGAGAGATAACATCAAAGGTAGCACCTGGCAGGAGGATAGCTGTGTGTATCCTCGGTCAGGATTGCCAAAACTGTGTGGGAAATACAAGATATCAGAGGGCACAGAAAAAACTCTGAAGAGGAGAGGGGTCTCCGGGACCTCAAGTCAGGGGCAGGGGAGAAGTGAGTCCTGGACACAGCAGTGCACATGTGGAGCTTGGCTGCAGAGAGCCAGAGATGGGCTGCCTTGGGAGAGAAGTGGAGTGGGGAGAGGTCCTGAGATGAGGGGAGCTGCTGAATGACAGGGTCAAAGGAGGCAGTGGAAGGTCTGGGGAAGGGGGTGTAAAGGTGTGAGAAGAATGACAAGGCCAAACCAAAGACCCTGGCACCTGGGAGAGGGAGGAAGGGGAAGGCTGACAAGGCAGGGGAAGAGGTCTGAAGTCTGAAGAGATGGAAATTGGAAGAGAAAGACCTGAAGGGAAACTGGCAGACTGTGGAAAGGACAGTACACTGTGAGAATGGACACAGTGGGAAACCTTCAGAGGACAGAGTCCAGAAGACTAGGGGTGACAGGAGCGAGCCTGGGGACAGAGAGAAAGTGGAGGAGGAGCCAAGTGATTCCCTGGTGTCCAAGGAAGAAAGTTGACTGAGAGGCATCTGAGCTGCACAAAGTGATCATAAGAAGGCAGGAGTGCTGCAGGTAGAGATGGTCTGGGACCACCCTCTCCCACCGGATTGGCCAGCCTTCCCAGGATGGGAGTCTTGTAGACAGGTGAGCTAGTTAGACGTTTTGTAAGGAGTACGGTAGGGTTGGCCCTTGAAAAGCCCACGTGCAAAGAGCCAACATAGAGGAAGGACAAGGAGACCTTCACTGAAGGTCAGCATTACCAAGCGAAAACCACTCCACCCATGTAAGAATTTTTTTTTTAGTTTTTTTGAGACAAGGTTTCGATTTGTAGTTCAGGCTGGTCTTGAACTCAGCCTTGAACTCAGCAATCCTCCTGTCTCTGCCTCCAGTGCTGGGATTACAGGCGTGAGCCACCATGTGCAGCATTGTTATATGTGGTTGCTGGGGAGTGAACCCAGCCCCTGGGCTTGCAAGCAGGTGCCTGAACCACTGAGCTAAATCCCCAGCCCCAAATAGCAGTGATTGATAGCTATGTACACTTCCCGTCCCTCCCAGAAAAGATCTGTTTGTAAATCCATATTACGTGACTTGCTTTCCCATCAGATCCTCATTTCATCAGTATTACTGAAGTAACTATATTGTTGTAATCTTATTGGTTGATCATGATTTTGTCCATCTTGTAATTTCTCGTTGGACCAGTATTACTTAAAGTGACAATACTTCAATGTTACTGGTTTTGTGCCAGTAGTTTTGTTCCACTTTGAACCTGCCTTACCTTGTGGCTTTGCTCCATAACAGCCCCCAGAGAAGTGAGATGAGCAGGGTGCACCTGCTCTTGGTCCCTCTTAGGTAGAAGCTTCCTTTCTCAATAAAGTTCTCTTACTCTTAATCTCATTCATAGAATTCATTCTTTGATTTTAGAGAACATGTACTCTTGCGGGTTGGGAGTTATATCCCCCCCCCTTTTTTTTTGAGACAGGGTCTTGCTTTGTAGTTCAGGCTGGCCCTGAGCTCAGCCTCAAACTCACATCACAGCAATCCTCCTGCCTCTGCCTCCCCGGTGCTGGGATTACAGGCGTGAGCCACCACACCCGGCACTGTGGTATGTGGTACTGATTGCTGCTTGGCGTGAGTCTCCATGCCCAGTACTGTATGTGGTTACAGGAATCGAACCCAGGCCCTTGTGCTTGCAAGACCACTGAACTAAATCCTCAGCCCATATTTTCCCTTTTTTGAGCTTACTTGCTCCCCTGTATCAGGAGGAGGGGTTGGTGACAGATGGATGTGGTGCTGTAGGCTGGCAGGAGGTGCCGAATGCAATGTAGAAGGCTCGCCTGCATTGGAAGTTCAGGGATCTGGGTTTTTGGGGGGCACTGGTGCAAGCTGACACAGGAAATAACTCTGGAGGTGAAATATGAAATAGTGTACCTTCCAATCGGTTAGCTGTATGATATGTTGAGCTCTAATTCTCTAAGGATCGAAGAATGAAATCTGGGAACAACAGAAGTTAAGAGTAGAAAGATACCTGGGTGTGGTGGTTCATGCCTGTAATCCCAGCACTCAGGAGGCAGAGGCAGGAGGATTGCCTTGAGTTTGAGGCTGTTCTGGGCTACATAGTGAGTTCAGGGCCAGCCTGAACTACAAAGTGAGACCTTGTCTCAAAATACCAAAAAAATACAACAAAAGTAGGAAGATATTTATTGATAGGAAAGCTCCTGAGAGGCAGGAGGAGACCTAAGTATGTAGCCAGGGATGCCACTTTACCAAGGAGTTTTACACACCAAAACTTATGTGAGTACAACATGGGCCACAGCTGTGATCATCCAATAAGGTTACGAGTATAGTCACTTAGGTAAGAGGAATCAGGTTGGGAAACAAGCCATATAACATGCATAGATGGAAAGAACAAAGACTTCTGGTAAAAAATGGTGGGCCCACCAGAGTGGCTGATGTCTGTCTAAACTTCATTAGGCCCCATGCTTATTCTTTGAGGAAGCATGCAGGTCTGGTCATCTTGTCTTTATCTTGAGGCCTGGTCTCCACTAGATATGTCTCTGGCTGCAGCTGCGGTGTGTTTCACCTTTGGCCTGACTCTTGAGGCCCCAGCCCTGACTGCCTATAGTATTTCTACCTAGCTCATGTGTCTATAATAACTGGATCTCAGATCCTTGTTTTGGGGCAATAAAGATCGAAGCCCACAAAACAGCAAATGGCAAACAGCGGGAAATGGCTGATTGTGTTATTAGAAATAATCAAAGAGAAGCTCTCCGCTAGTTGCTAATTGGAGAGGGATGGTCTGGAAGGAGACGCTGCAGAGGTTTTAGGTCCACTGGATTTTCATACAGTTTTGGAGACCAGTGTACATCACAGAAAACAGGGCGCTCCTGCCTCCAGGTAGTATTCCTTTGTTGTCAGGAATGCAAGTTGCTTCATTTGTATTTCACTTCCTCTAAGGTCTCTGCAATTTGGCTATAAATGTATTTGTCTCTTGTGTTTCATTAGCCCCATAGTCCATTTTGTGTGCTAACTCACCTCTTCAGGACTTTATCTGTTTAATTTTCCCTGCCTCCTGACTCCACCAGAGGGAGCTGGCTTCAATGCCTTTCTCTGTCTGTGTTGCTTTTGATCAGACCTTTATGAGGGAGCAGTTGGAGCTCAATTTTTCAGGTGAGAAGTTAGATTCAGATAATTTAACATGCAGCTACCAAAAAGAGGAGCAGATGGAGGCCCCAATGCCACCCCCTCCTGGGATGTATCCCGCAGGGGGCACAAGCTGCAGCGCTTTGTAATATAGATGTGAGGTGCGCAGCCAGGATGATGAAAAGGTTATGTGCTTCTTCATTCATTCTTTATACTGAGAGGATGATGTTTGGATATGCTGGTAGAAATTAAGTATGTTATTAAAATCAAATTCACCTGTTTCTTTTTGAAATCTGGCTTCTAACAATGTAGAGAGGTTCCTTCATTCACAAATACTTTTATTTGCAAACAATTAGGTTCACAAACAGAAGCGTTTGGCAAAATTTTGCCTCCATTTTCAGAATTCTTGTCAGAAGACAAACGTGATCTCAGCCATCTTCCCTATAGGAGTATGAACGCGGCCGTCTTTCCCAGAATCATGGAGTGAATCAAGTTTGTGAACCAAGGTTCCACTGCAGTTCCCACTATGAATGTCTGCTGGGCAGCGCTGCCTGTTAGCAGCCTCTGCAGCCACACAGCCTTGCCAGGTGGACTTCCGGGTCAGGAGGGTCTTATGGGTGTCAGCCTCTGTGTGCATGGCTGTCCCCTGGGAAAAGCAGGCTTCTCTGACTTGCTGTGACCACATGACTTCCCACCCCTGGGTGACCCCGGTGGTCTGCAAAGGAGGGCACAAGAGCAGGTGGCCTAGACCAGGCAGACCCGACAGGAAAGTGTCCTCTGGACTGACTTCTGTGCTCTAGCTATGCCCAGATGGGGTGTCCTCACCACCACTCAGCCCCAGCACATGGTGTGCAGCCCTCCTGTGCAAAGCAGTATCGTTGTGGGTTTGATTTGCCTTACTCTGACTGCTGACAGTATAGAACATTTTTATGGAATTACTGGCCATTTAGATATTGTCTTGGGACAAGTGTTTGTTCAGATCATTTTTCCATTGTTCATTCCTGGTGTAAAGAAACAAAACTGATGGTCATGTATTGCTTTTGTACTTTATAATTGTGGCTGGATTTGTTTATTGGTTCTATTGACTTTTTTGTGAATACTTTGGGATTTCCTCAACACAGGATGATGCCATCTCCAGATAGAGACAACTTACGTCTTCTTTTCTCACCTGGATTCTTTGAGTTAGGATCCTGGTATAGTGTTGGGCAGCGGTGGTGAGAACAACATCCTGACCTCAGGGGAAACATCTAGTCCTTCACTTGCTGTGGGGCTTTGGTCAAAGTCACATTGAAGGGTGGAGGAAGGTCCTTTCATGCCTAGATTGTGGCTCTTTGTGTTGTCTTTTGTTGTTTATCATGCAATTATGTTGGGTTTTGTTTTGCTTTTAGCAAAAACATTCATTGGTACATTTTATATAGAGATAATGATAACATTCATCATAGGGAATTTGTACCAGTACATGATATATCTTGCTGCTTCTTGAGTTTTGTCAGATATATTTTCTGGGTCTGGAGAGTTGATAGGGTTTCATTCTTCCATGCCTCTTACAAAACCGGAGGAGCTGGAAGTGAAGGCAGGGACCTCTGTCTTGGGGTGAAGCAGAGATGGGCTGCGCTGGGATGTCTTGTAAGGACTGTGATGCTTGTAAGGATGCTTTGTAAGGACTGTGAGAAACAATGCACGCAGCCTGTCAGCAGCACCTGGTGTGGGTGACTCAGTGTCTGTCCTGTGTCCCTGTGCAGCAGTTGCGTGGCTCATTCTGAGATGACAGGGACGGCTGCTTGGCTGCATAGGTCTTGGAGCCAGCCAGCAAGGGCAGCCTGGTGCAGGCTAATGAAATACAAGAGTGTGCCTCCAGCCACTAGATGGCAGTGTGAACTAAATAAGCTGGTGAAGTCCGCCGGTCTGGCCAGGGAATGCAGGCCCTTCCTCCCTGTCTCCATTGTGTATTTCCCTTAGTATGAGTTCACCTACTTACTGCTGGCTTTGTATCATCATCTTACAGTCAGATATCATGGCGTGGCAGCTCTGGGTCGGTATGGCTGGCTGCTAGTGTAGCAGCTTGGCGGTGCTGCTTGAGAGGCAGTAAGAAGTGAGAGCCTGGACAGACCCACATGGTCTACAAGAGTAAGGGCTTTTGCTATAGGGTGTGGGTGAGACACACTGGCAGCCCTAAGAGTAGAAAACAGATTAGTGGAAAGCTGTGCATCAGCTCGGCAGGTCAGTCCCACCCTCACATCGGTGCCCATGTGATGATGAGTCATGGCGCTGACCTGAAGGCGTCTGTCCCAGCTGTGCTGGACATGGGGACACACAAAAGGAAGGACAGGACACCCTATGCCTGCAAGATGGGGAGGAATTCAAGAGACGGTACTGCAAGGAGAGGGGGCCTTGCCACACTCACTGGCTTTGCTCTTAGGCTCTAGGGCCACCAGAGGGCGCAAGACTGGGAGGATGGGCCAGTCTGGGATAGGAAAAGTGGAGAAACACAACCTCCAACTATCAAAATGGGTCTCAGCCAACTTCTTCATGCTGAGAAACTACTTAGAATTTTTAAAGTTATCTTCAAATTACAAGTTAGAACACCAGGATTTTATACATGTTAATTTCTCTTTATAGTTGTTTTGTGTTTTGAGACACAGACTCACTACGTAGTTCAGGTTGGCCTTGAACTCACTATGTAGCACAGGGTAGCCTCAGATTCACAGCAATCCTCCTGCTTCAGTCTCCCAAATTCTGAGATTATAGGCGTGTGTCACCACACACAGCTTCATGCTAATTTCTTCTTCTTTTTTTTTTTTCAGTTTTTTTGAGACAGGGTCTTGCTTTGTAGTTCAGGCTGGTCCTGAACTCAACCTTGAGCTCAGCAGTCCTCCTGCCTCTGCCTCCCAAATCCTGGGATTATAGATGCGAGCCTGGCATTGTGGTATGTGGTACTGGTTGCTGGTTGGCATGAGTCACCATGCCTTGCACTGTGGTAAGTGGTCGCTGGGGACTGAACTTTGGACCTTGGTCTTGGAAGGCAGGTGCCAGAACCACTGATCTAAATCCCCAGCCCCTCCATGTAATTTCTTAGCCTTCCTTAAAACATTTCTGCTAAACAAAGAATGCATTTGACAACTTATGTCTATTCCTACACAAAACAAAAACTTGGGCCAGGGATTTAGCTCAGTGGTTCCGGCGCCTGTCTTGCAAGCACAAGGACCCAGTTCGATCCCCAGTAACCACATACAATACTGAGCGTGGAGACTCACACTCACCAGCAATCAGTACCACATACCACCATGCCAGGCGTGGTGGCTCACGCCTGTAATTCCAGCACTTGGGAGGCAGAGGCAGGAGGATTGCTGTGAAATGAGTTTGAGGGAGGCAGAGGCAGGAGGACTGCTGTGATGTGAGTTTGAGGCCGAGCTCAAGGCCAGCCTGAACTACAAAGCAAGACCCTGTCTCAAAACAAGCAAGCAAACAAACAAAAAACCCAAAAAACTTAAAAAAATGGTTTATTTTTAAGATAAAGTCTTTAACTCTGAGTGAAAAACTACTTGCCTGGACCGGAATGTAGCTCAGTGGCACTGTGTTTGCCTGGTAAGTGCAAGGTCAAATTCAATTCCAGGTACCCAAACAAAGAGAAACTATTTGCCTAAGGATGTGAGTGAGGTCACACTTTTAGAAAGGTCTCTAAACAAAGAAGGAAGAGGAAGATAGTCAATAAAATACAGCATCCAGTATGCTAACTCTAAAAAAAAGTACTAGCAGTTAAATTACCTTGTGTAGTCTAATCATTTGCTTTTAAAACTCACATAGTGTTGTTGGCTGGGGATTTAGCTTAGTGATTCTGGCATCTTCCTGGCAAGTGCTAGGTCCTATGTTCGATTCCTGGTAACCACATACCACAATGCCAGGAGTGGTGGCTTACACCTGAAATCCCGGCACTCGGGGGGGGGGGGAGTGTGCAGAAGCAGGAGGATTGCTGTGAATTTGAGGCTCACCTGGGTTACATAGTGAGACACTTTTGAGACATACCCTGTCTCAAAAAAACCCCCCAAAACCCCTCAAAACCAAAAAACTTCATATAGTGTTTACAGAGAGAGAGAGCTAAGGGCTAAGGATTAGGCACCCAGTGTTCAGGCAGTGAGGAAAGAGGGAGGGAACTGTGTACTAGTGGTGTGAGAGGGGCCACTGTTCCATGCTAGGATTTAAACTGCTGCTTGCAGCCACTCTGTTAACCTGGCACCCATTCTTGCAGAACTGAGAGATAAAAACCCTTGCGTTGCCCTAGTCCTCCATATGCTCTGTCTGTTGCACATGATCAAAGGTGGTGGGGTGGGGGTGGTTGTTCCTCACAATTCCCTCAAGAAGAAAAGGCGCTTTCAGGAGTGAGAGCCACACATGATGCAGAACTAACGATGAAAGGTAGAAGTGGTGTCAATGGGCAGAGAAAGGTGCAGCAGGTACTTCGAGATAATTCTTCTAAAGGACTTGCAAAGCGATAAAGTGGCAGCCCACTGGTTCACACAAAGAATGGATACAACTTCCTGGCTATGAGCCTGGGCTTTGAATTAAAACCACACCTATCAAGAAAGAATCCAATCCTTATCTAGTCCCCACCTGGAATGTTCCCTGAAAAAGCATGTCCACAAAGGTCACGTAAACTGAAGGAGTACAGAGAACACCGAGAAAACACCTGGACCTTAGTACCTGATTCCTCCGAGACCTGGGGACTGGCTGTTTTAGAAACAAGTTAAAAGCATTGAGTCTTTTTTTTTTTTAAGGCCTAGGGATTAAATGTGAGGGTATTCCAACACTGAGCTATGTTGCCAGCCCTTTTTGTCCTTGCTACAGTGCTCAGGCTGGCCTGAGTTTGTGATCTTTCTGTCCAAGTCCTTTGAGTATCTGGGATTATAGACATAGACCAACACACCCAGGAGAAGGTTTTTTTTTTGTTTGTTTTATGGAGACTGGATCTCTCACATGTAGTTCAGGTTGGCTTTGAACTCACTGTGTAGTCCAGGCTTGAAACTCGAAGTCATCACCCTGTCTCAGCCTTTCAAGTGCTGGGGTTACAAGGATGTGCTACCATGCCTGGAAGTCCATTAGTTTTTAAAGCAAGAATTATCTAAAAAATGTGTTCCAACATTCCTTTCTAGTTGTTGATGAGGAAAAAAGTCTTTTTTCTGAGAAAGAAATCTGTTAAAATCATGTGAAGTACTTGATTTCAATTTTCTTCTCTGAGATCTGAGGCCCGGCCCGGTACCCACACTCACAGCAGGGCAGGGGACACGAGTGCAGGTGGAGTTGGCAGAGCCTAAGAGGGCTGCGTGGAGCAATGGGAGATGTGAGGCTCACAGCCTGTAGCCCATGGGACAAAGAACAGGACTCTAGAGAGAAGTACTGGGTTCTTGTATCCTGGCTCCTGAAAAAGAGAGCTTGGCCATGTCCCTGTCCCCTTCAAAGATGAGGTAGAGAAGGCAAGGTCACAGTAGGGGCCAGGCTAGAGTAGCAAGGATGAAGACTTTCCGAAACTCGAGGCAGATTTGGAGGTATGGAAATCCAGCTCAGTAGGTATAGTCCGTGCTTAGAGTTTAGGGGTGGCGAACCTATGGCAGGTGCATCACGGAGGACTGTTTGTATCACTGAAAGCTCTGAAAGGTTTGCCATCACTCTGAGAGCCTAGATGCTCTTAAGTGCACACAGGCTGGCCCAGGAGGCAAGTAGTTAGTGGATGTTCCCCTGACCCTTGTCCACGACAAGTCCAAAAGGTGTGACACTTGTGGCCTCAGCAGCAGGAGCATTCCTGCCATCCTTCCGCCCAACTGAGGGTGCAAATGCTGTGGCAAGGTGATACCCAGACTTAAAACGGTCTGTCGCAACACTCCAAAATGAGCTTTGGG
Organism: Petromus typicus; assembly: GCA_004026965.1. NCBI lineage: Eukaryota > Metazoa > Chordata > Mammalia > Rodentia > Petromuridae > Petromus > Petromus typicus. The sequence goes on along the minus strand of PVIR01028683.1, from coordinate 10,589 downwards.
GAAGGACACTAAGTCTTTCCGGGAACTTTCCCTCCCAGACTACCACAGGCACGGGTTGGGGAAGGCACGGAGCACGGATGCCGAGGGCTCTCTGGGACGCCAAAGCCTCCACCTGCCAGTGCAGGAAGTGAGTGGGGAGCCCGGCAACTGCTCTGGGGCTGGGGGGAGAAGCAGGGGCCCAAGAGAAAGATCATAGCACGGGGCCCGGTCGCTGCCTTGCATCTCCCACTGAGCCGAACCGGAAGCTCTCCGTCCCTGCGCCGCCAGCCCCGCCCATGCCGCTGGAACTTCCGGGCGCTTAGGACCCTTGGAGGACCAGCTCGGAGCATCCACCGGCTTGTGCGACTGACTCAAGCGATCAACTCCTGGCCCAGCTCGTGAACCAGCGCGGAGACCCTCCTGGGGACTGGCTCTGGAAGGCGCTCCTTCAAGGCGAGCCCAGGACAGCAGCCGGCTCGCGAGCTTCAGGCCCAGCCCCGGAGCTGTCCGGCCCAGCCGCGGAGCTGTCCGTGGTGCTGGACTCGGCGTGGGGAGACCTGAGGATTAACAGGGGATGGGGGACCCACAAGAAGGGCCGCGGCAAGACAGAGGGACCTGATTTCACTTTATTCTAGAAGCCATAGTGGCACTCGCCTGGACTGTGACGACATGTTACTATCTGGTGGGAGGCCAGTCCGCCAGCCATCCTCCTGACAGCTGGGAAGGGCCCAGTGCTCAGAAGGGATCCACAACGGACATGTTCCTCAAATAAACTGGACACAGATCGGAGAGGCGCCACTAGCGTGTCTGCCACTATATGCATTTCCAATGTGAGGGAACCCTGGTCTCAGGTGGGAACAGACACGAGGCCACCTACAAGGTGAAGCAAGTATCCTGTGAGAGACATTGTCAGCACCCTTGACAGCCCCTTCATTTGCCACTAGGGCAGGGTTGTTAGCTGCTTTGCTTTGGGACTGAAATCTCTATTTAATGGTTCTCAAAACACTGAAGAGGCTTTCCTACATTACTATTTAAAAAGTGGATTCAGAGTGATGATTGATACCTTATCTGTCTCATGGTTGAGTAGAGCTGGGCTTCAAGTTCTGACACCATTTCTCTTAGCCACCACACCATACCATGTACGTTTATGTAAACATAACAAGCCTAGACACCGTGGAATAGTCTTTAAACCTAAAATCGATTTTGCCTTTTGTTTATCCACAGTTAAACTCAGCCTGCCCCAGACCCTGCACATCAGACCCTCTGGGTAGACTCAGCTTGACATAACTTGTGGTCATCTTGAGCCACAACCCCTGGGAATGCCCCAGAGCAATCTTACTGGTTTTTCCTGCATGCTTCCCAAAAAACTATAATAGACAAAATCATTGGGATGGCATTATTAGCTGCCAAGTAGCTTTTTTTTTTTTTTTAAAGGCAGGGTCTCACTTCATAGTTTAGGCTGGCTGTCAGCTCACTATGTAGCCTAGGCAAGCCTCAAACTCATAGCAATCTTCTGCCTCTGCCTCCTGAGTGCTGGGACTACAGGCGCGAGGCACCATGCCTGGCACTGTGGTATGTGGGACTGATTGCTGATGGGCATGACTCACCATGCCTGACACTCCTGTATGTGGTTACTGGGGATTGAACTCTGGACTCTGCAACTGCAAGGCAGGCACCAGAACCACTGAGCTAAATTCCTGGACCCCAAGCAGACAATTTTAGGGGACAACTATCCATCTTCTGGGTGAACACTCTCCTTTAAATGACTACTAAACCTTGTTTTTTTTTTCTTCAGCTAGGACTCTCCAAAAAAAATCTTAAAAGGACCCAGATAAAACCTCTGAGTCACTGTTTAAATTTATAAACTTTGCTTATTATAAGCTCTGCCATTATTGCACATGTGAGCAGAATGAACATGCAATTATTTTATTTCCTGATATGTGTTTCTCCAATACTATCCCCTTCTTTCCTTTGCTTGGGGATACATTGTGTTGAGAATTATCCCTATTGAGCATCTTACTTGTTGTAATAAATCTCTTTCATTCTTTTATCTCTTGGTTGTGTTTATTTGGTTTATTCTTACCAAGGGTGAACCTATTACACTTTGTGACAGCCAGAGCTTGGCTCCAAGAATGCACCTCAGTTTGATGTTGTCATAAAATAAACTAGTATACTCCAGACAGGACAACTTCTATCCTAACCCATAAAGATGTCTTTCTCTGACCCACACTGTAGGGAGCCCCTAGTCTTGCTGCTGCCCAAGACCATACATGTGTAAGTCACCAAGAAATCACTCTACCTGACACATGGTTCATCTCCATTTCCTCTGTCACCATGTCCTCATAGTCTCAGACAGGGTTGTTCTGACACACCCTGACTGAGATTCAGCCTGCTCAAGACTCCCCTTCCTTTCATCCCTGGTGGTGGCTCAGAAGACCTCTTTCTTACAGGCCCAGGACTTTAGGGTTTAGTGACTTTAAGGCCTTTCCTTCCCTCTGGGGCCACATCCAGATACTCTAATGGTAACTGCCTGTTTTTCGAACTCTCACACACCTCCTTCCTGGTCCCACGCTGCTTCTCACTCAATGGTCCTTCCCTTTTGTGGTAGACACTTTGCCTTCTGATAAGAAGCATCAAGATATCCTCTTCTACTTGCCTCGGTTGTGGACTAACTCCAGGGGCCCTTTTCATGGGTGCCTGGCAGCATGCAAGGAGCTCTGCCCTGGCCATCTTCTCAGCTGCCACATGGTGGCCAGCAGGGCTGTGCCAGACCCTTTTCCAGAGGTGGAAATAGGTTCCATGAAGAACCAATGCCAGATTACACAAATGCTGAGCCCCATTTTCAGGTTCTGGAGACGACCCATCTTGACCAAGAACATGGTCACCACACAAGAGAGGCTGAAGACCAAGAATTCAGCCTGTGGGGCCAGAGTGTGACTGTCCAGCTAGTGATCCTCAGTGAGGTAATGTAGAGCCAGCCTGGGGCTAAGAGCCTGGCAGGATGTTTCCTGCAAAATAAAGTGATGGAAGAGGAAGCATGGTGCAGCTGCAAGGCCCTGCACCTAGGGCCGCGGGATGATAAGAAGCATCCTGTTTGGCTGAATGGTGACAAAGCCGGGAAGGCAAAAACAGTGAAAAAAAATCCATATGAGTCCCCCTATGGATACTGCCAGCTGTTCTGGTTTTCTGGGAAGAACTCAATGACTGGGTAAAATGCTGGAGAATCATACTAAGGTTGGTCCCTGGGAAGAAACCAATATACCATGGCAGACAAAAATACCATGTCAGTGGGTCCTGCCAACAAAGAAAGGACTCAGAGACTTCGCTGAGGGTTTTACCCAGTGCAGGGGACCGGCCTTGGCTTCTAGCAGCCTCTCCTCCATGAAGCCTCTCCAGGTGGAGCTGGGGGTCTTGAGGCAGCAGCAGTGTACTCGGGCTTTCAGCAGGGTGCTCAAGAGCCACTTCTGGGACAGTCTGGACTGTGCAGAGTACCTCTGGCAGGTTACCTGCTGGGTCTAGTCTCCGCCAGCTGAGTCCTATCTGGACACCCACTGGGGGTCCCCGCAGAGCCAGCCCGCAAGTGTTACCAAGGGAAAGAGCAGGTGGGGGACAACTGCTTCTCTGGAACACAGGCTTGTTTAGGGCTGACGACCCACCTGCCAAGCGGACCACTTGTTTCCGCAGAATTTCCCAGCTGCCAATTGCTTCTCGGCCTTTTGGCTAAGATCAAGTGTAGAATTTCCCAGCTGCCAAGGAGGGGGAAGGAGGTCAGACTTGGATGGCTGCAGAGCAGCAGGGCAGCCCTGATGACGTGGAGGGAGCAGCTGGGACAGCAAGATGTTGTGCTCTCCTTCCTCCCTCATTACTTGATCCTCCCCCAGGTGAGCTCTTTCCTGGAGTGGCTGAGAGCCAGAGCTACCTGTCCAACTCCAGGGGTGGATCTATGGCAGGTTAGAACTGTGTCCCCTACACAGCTCCGATGCAGGCCCCAGCTTCCCAGAGCAGGGCCACTTGGAGAATGCTGGATGGGGATCCTCCCACAGAAGCCTGCTGGTCTTGCTGCTTGCCAAGCCAGGAATGGGAGCATACAGGTGTGAGGTCTGTGGGGAGAAATGTGCTAACTTAGGAGGTACTGGAAGCAGCTGTGTGAGAGAACCCACCTGCCAGAGATGCCCATGGCCAGGGTGGACAGGAAGTCCGGCCAGGCTGCAGATATGACCCAGAAGAGCCAGCCCTGTCCTCACCCTCTGCTCCAGGGGTCCCCTTAGGGTCTCCACTCTGCACCATCTCTGATCTGGGCAGGCTAGATTACTCTGGCTGTTGGCACTGCTCCTGGCTGAGGCTCCTCCCTGTGGCTTCTCCAGCTGCCAGCCACTTCGGAAGACCGGAAAACCATCCCTCAGTGGCCTGCGGTGATGGGAAGCACTGCCTTTGTCAGCAGGAGCCGGCTCCTTTTCCATCGAGAGACTTTATTGGGGCCGAGGCTACTCGCGGTAGTGCACACGCTGGTGTTGGATGAGCTGGGAACTCTGGCCGAAGGCCTTGCCGCAGGCTCCACAGGCGAAGGGCTTCTCGCCCGTGTGGGTCCGAAGATGGCGGAAGAAGTGTGAGCGGCCACGGAAGTTCTTGCCGCAGTCGGCGCACTCATAGGGCTTCTCGCCAGTGTGGATTCGCTGGTGCTCAATGAGCACGGAGCTCCAGATGAAGGCCTTGCCGCACTGGCTGCAGGCGTACGGCTTCTCGCCAGTGTGCAGCCGCTGGTGGCGAACCAGGTTGGAGCTCTGGCTGAAAGCCTGGCCGCACTCGCCGCACTTGTAGGGCTTCTCACCATTGTGGATGCGCAGGTGCTGTGTGAAGTGCGAGCTGTGGCTGAAGGCACGGCCGCACTGGCCACATTCATAGGGCTTCTCGCCCGTGTGGATCCGGTGGTGTTGGATGAAGCCAGACCAGCCGCGGAAACGCTTGCCGCACTCTTGGCAGGCGTAGGGCTTCTCGCCTGTGTGTATGCGCTGGTGTTTCAGCAGCAGCGAGTTGTACTTGAAGCTCTTGCCGCAGTCCTCGCAGTGATGGGGCTTGGCGCCCCGTGGGCTGGTCTGGCGGGCACTGAGGCCCAAGCCGTCCCCCAGTGCTGCAGCCCGGCCAGGGGCCCCCTCCGACCCTGGGGCTCCCTGTGGCAGGAGCACCACACGGCAGGTGCCCCTCTGTTGAGGGCAGGGCAAGGCTCCTGGGGGATCCAAGCTGAGATCCTGTCCAAAGCTGCTCCCACACTTGGGCCTCTGGGGGCAGCTCTGCGGGAGGCCCCTGAGCACGCAGCCATCCGCCTCTATCCTGTCTTCTGGACTGTGGCGGTGGTGAGCTGATGGGGCCTGCTCAGGTAAGTCTGCAGGAAGAAACGGCAGAGAGATGGCACCCACCCCAGTCCTACTGTGGCACCTACTGAGGGACTGGGACTAGTGACAGCAGAGCAAGGGCCAGGCCTGCCTGGGACTTGGGTAGGAGGGGAGTGCCAGGCAATGGCTTGGATGAACTGCCCCACCCCCTCCCCACTCCTACCAGCTGGCAGCCGGGGCCTGTGTGCTGGGTCCTGCTGGGCAATGGAGACACAGTGGTTAGACCTGTGGTGTCACTTTAGCTGGGAGAAGGAAGTTTCACGGTTCACACCAAGGGCTAGCAAGGACCTTGAATTTCAAAGGCTCTCAAATGCGGTCCTGCTGGCCAAGGGGCTGGGGGAGCCCAGGGGTCCATGAGTGCTTCAGAGTTCCACAGACGTGGCCTTGGTGGCAATGGTACTGGAGCCCTACTCCTCTTCATAATGGGACCTTCTTGGGCAAGAGTGCCCTGCAGCCAGGGACCAGAAGGGGCCTGGGTAGCACTGGGGGAGTCCGGCAGTCTGCAGATCCCATCTGACCCCACAGGTGTCAGAGCCTGGCTGAGCAGCTCTGAGGAAAGCACTCAGTGCTGAGTCCAGGGCAGGGACCAGAGGTGCCTGGGTGAGCACAGTCCACTTACCAGGCCACGCGTCCCTGCTGATCTCCACTTCCTCTGCATCCTGGAGGTCTAGGTCTGATGGTGGGGAGTGCACTTCAGGAATGGAATAGGGAGACCCTGGGGGCAGAGGCCTGTGGCTCATGCCCCATCCTTCAGCGGACCCCTGCTCCTTCCCTTTCTAGAACCAGCCCAGCTTTCCCAAAGAGTTCTGGGCAAAGCCCTCAGCACACAGCATACCACACCTCCTTGGCACCTCCCCTTGCCCCAGAAAAGAATTCAGCTCTACTTGACCCTGCTCTTCTGGCCTCCTCGGCCAGGAGTACTTTTTATTTTCCTCTCTGCCTCATATCAAGAGCTGCACCCAGGAAGTCCTCCGAGGGCCCCGCTTTGAGAGCCTCAGGTCTTATGCAAACAAAGCCTGGGCAGCTTAGGCAGGTCTTCTGTTCACTATGTTGGCTGTTACCTTGGTGGACTCTGGCCTGGTCTCTCCCCACTTCATCATCCCTCACACTGCCTGTGGTCCTACACCTACCCCGGGACTGGTCAGTGGGCCCTTCTGTCCTCCACTGTCCCTCTGTCAAGTCCTAGAGGAACTATGAGTATCCTCCACGGCTAACTATGGCTCCTGATCTGTGTACTGCAGGGCCAGAGTGGTCCTGCAGGAAGAGCAGCTGTGTCCTATTTGCCCCTGTACCAGTGTGGCTGCCTCTCTGCAGAGAGGCCCAGGCTTTGCTGTAGGACAACAGTCTCGTGCTCGCAGGGACTGCTGAACACTCTTGCCATTCGGTTTCCTGTGCCCTTCAGCCCCCTCCCAGCTGACAGATGGCTCCTCCTCCAAAGACGGCAGGTACCCAGTTGAAGAGGCTCCTGAAATGACTCGTGTGTGTGTGTGTGTGTGTGTGTGTGTGTGTGTGTGCGCGCGCATGTGTATCTGTGAAGGGCAGGCTCTGAGCATTGCTGGTATGTACACGGGTATCTAGACAGACCTTCCCAGAACATCCTTCTGGTCACTGCAGACTTTGGTCTGGGAGCAGCGAGGCAGAGGCTCCAAGAAGTCCCTGAACTGGGCCCCAACTCGTGGGAAAGTTTCAGAAATGCTGGGGTCTTGCAAAGCACCCGGCTTGTAGAGGCTGCCTCTCTATCTGGATGAGGGACCCCTCCGGGCCTTGGCTACAATCTCCCTAACCAGCAACCACACACCCCACCTCAGATTCTACCCTTGCCCCTTCACGTTCCTGTTGCCAGCAGGATGGGGCACGTATCTCACCAGGCCACTGTGAGGTGGCATATAAGGGTGCAGTGCAGCAGGAGAATTATGAGTTAGGGTGTTGGAGGTCAGCTTGGAAGTCTGGTCGTGCAAGCTGTCCCTGACTTGGTGTCCTTTGTGTTTGGAAACCAAACATGCAGAAGTTAAAGATAGCCTCGTAAGACCATCCTGTTACAGGACGCTGTGGGTCAGATGAACCCTTGAGACACTCTGCAAAGACCTTCCTGTTCTACACTTACACTTGCTGTTCTGTGAGGAAAGATACAACTGTTTAGGTAGCTTAGCCTTGATCTTTGTAATGTGCCCGCATTCTGCAGTTTATAAGCAGGAAGGACAGAAAGGGTAGAAAGGACAGGAAGGTTAGGAACAGAGAAAGAATGAGCAGACATGTTGGGATGACGGAGTCCTTTGTGCTTGTACACTATATAACCATGCCCGCAATATTAAAGTCTACTTTTGGTCTGAGTTAGACCTTTGGACCCCTGTGCTTTGCTTTTTGTTCTTACAGTTCTCTGGAATCAAGGCACTCTGGACCTAGTCAGCAGAGACCACAGTTGGCTCCAGAAATGGGGACTGGAAAGCGACCCCCAGGGTGGTCATCGGTATGACTTTGAATCATACTGTCTACTTGGGGTGAGTACAGATAATGGGGTCATGCAGTAAGCTAACAGTTGAACCACTGCATTTAAAAATTTGCTTCATCAATTTTTAAAAGCCTAGGATCTGTTTCTAGATCTAGAATTGAGGCTTGTTTAAAAATTATCACAAAATATAATCCTTGGTTCCCAGATGAAGGAACTATGAAGGAAGAAACTTGGATTAGAGCTCCAGAAAACCTTACTAAGGCTTACAGACAGGGAGAATCTATTCTTGTTGATTTCTGGCCACTTTGGGTGTTAATTCTTGTTCTGACTCCCTTCCCACCTGAGGAGGAGGAAGGGAAGGAGATTCCAAAAAGAGCCACTTGTATCTTCACGAACACCAATTCAACAGAGAAACTTTTGAAGAAGCCAAAGGTAAAAACCTCTTCCTGAAATGGCAGCCATCAACAATTTCCAGCACTCCTCCAGCAGAAAAAACTGAAGCTGGACCAGAAGAGGAGGTAAGAAAAATTTATGATTATCATAAAAGAATGTTGCCAACTATAATATGTGACAGTTTTTCTGCTAGTAAAAATTTAGAGACTGAGGCAGACACATTTGAATCAGACAAGGTTAGCGCTGTGTCTGCTTATTCTCTCTCTTGTTCCTCTCCAGAGAAAATGAAACCAATCAAAACTTAAAGCCTGGACAGTGATTGAAAGAGGGCTAAGAAGGTCATGTGACAAGTGTATGCTATGGAGAGTGGTTTAGTGATAGGTTTTCAGGAGCAGTTCATTTAGATGATTATCCTATGGCTTTTCCTGTTATTCGTTCTCAGGATGATGAAGGGGCTGAGCAGGTTAGATGTGAAAGTTTGGAAATGCAACAATTGTATCAAATGAGTAAAGCTGTGATTGCCTATGGCATTTAATCATCCATAACTAAGGACGTGATTAATACTTTTGCTTCCACTAATAATAATTTTGTTCCTTGTGATTGGCAAGTACTAATGAAATGCACTTTAAAACCAGGAGAATATTTACAATGATGCATGTGGTATATGGATCTTGCTAGGGAAAAGGCTGTTTCAAATCGTGCTGGAGGAGACTGAGCTAACATTACTTTTAAAATGTTAATGAAAAGGCTAGTGAGGACTGGCAAGCTGCTTTACTCCCATACAAAGATCAAGGCTGAGCCTCCTGGCGTGTGTCCCAGATTCACACTGGGGGGGGGGGGGGAGGGCCCACTGGGCCAAGAAAGCCATTCACAAAACTTTTCAAAGTCAACAGATATACGTTTGTGACCTACCATTCACAAATTCTGACTTATCTACTTTGCAAAAAACTTCTGAAACCACTAACCAACATCTTTTTGTAGCTGGTCTTGTAATTGCTCTGGACAAAATCCAAACCACTGAACCTTACTCTTAACTAAGATATATTATGAACAGATAAATGGTTAAGTCTCAAACTATGCAGTTAGAAACAGCATTTAAAAATTTTAATTGGCTTCACCCTGCTTTAGAAATTCCTAACTATGAGATGCAACATCTGTTCAATACTTTGCAGGGAGATTCAGAACCCAACAGCTCATAAACACTCGACTAAAGCCGTTCCAGATCTATTCAAGATAAAGTTAAACAGGGCTGGGGACTTAGCTCATGTGGTATCGTGCCTACCTTGGAAGCACAAGGGCTTGAGTTCAATCCCTGGTACCGCAAAAAAACAAAAACAAAAACAAAATTTTCTCCATAGAGTTGACCTATTAATTGTCATGTTTTATCTACACAGCAATCACCCACTGATATTACAGCCCAAGAAGACAAGTCTTTGATCTGCATTAAATCTTTGGGCCTCGTATGTCGCTTTTCTCTCTTACAGTTCTTCTGGATTCAAAGCACTCCAGACTAGGTCAGTAAAGACCATATTAGAGTAGTGGAGCAAGCTCCAGGGTACAGGATGGAGTCCCTGAAGAGTTCTAGAAGTCATCAGTGAGGAGAGACAGATAGTGGAAGGGGTAGCCCCATTCATGGCTTAGTGGACAGTGAAACTCAGGTGGTATCTGGGCTCCTTCAAGGCACCCTCACCAGCCTGGCCAATGGGACCCCAATGGGCTAGTTGAAGCCCCTTCCCAGCATTCCCCCAAGGATGGGCAGCAGGGAGGTGTCTTGGGGCCAGGCAGCAGACAAGTCAGGCTTGGGGCCTCCCTTCTGGTCTGACCTGTGATGAACCCAGTGATTCCCTGGCTGTGTGTGACCTCTCTGTCCTTACCTGTGATGTCCACCAGAAAGGCTGTCACTGGGCTTGAAGGCCAGGGAGGTCAAGACACAGCATGGTACAGAGAGTAGTCACTCTCCATAGTTCAGCAGCCACTACCTCAGGTATAGGAACACCCAGACCCACTAAGCAGGACCCTCGCACAGGTCAGGCTCAGATCCTAGGCAAAGTGCTCTCTAGAACAGTAGTGCAGGCTGTCCTTGATGTCAGCAGCTCATGAAAGCAGCAAGGTCTCCTACATGACAAGGGGAAAGTCTCAGGACTCCTTGATTTCTGAGAGCCAGGGGCCCCAGGGGCTTGTCATGGCTGCTATTACCTTCAAGCTTCGATTCCATCAAGTGACCAGTGAGTCCACACGATTGGGGTGGAACAAAGCCAGGGCTCCATCCCGGCAGATCCCCTGGGGACCACACCCAAACCAGCCTGGCAGGAATGCCAGACACTGTTCCTGGCCTGGGAATACAGCTTCAGAGAGGAAGGCGCATTCCTGATTATACA
>PVIR01028682.1:0-21754 GCA_004026965.1 Petromus typicus | reverse complement strand
CACTCTTAGCTTCTGAAGCATCTTGCTTACCAAAATGTATGCTTACAATTTATGCTTAAAGAAATATTCAGATAAGCCTAAGTCGGGGACACGGTGGTATGTAACTAGTCAAGGTTCCTCAAAAATATCATTACAATAAAAAAACAAAAGAAGTATTCCATATTCAGTCACACGAAAGAGATGTACCACTAAATGGAATGTGTAACCCTAGATTTAGATCCTGGATGCTGATAACAAAAAACGATTTTAGAAAGCTTTCGTAAATAAGGAGGGGAAAGGAATTGGTGTAGATCACTGTAGTATGTCTATGTAAGCTGTTTACACTAGGAATCTGAATGAACAATTTTTGTACTGCTTTTCTAACTTTTTATACGTCTGAAATTATTTCAGAAACACAAGTTTAAAAAAAACAACTATATATGCTTTTTATCTCAGATTAAAATCATTAGCCCAAACCTTGCTTCTTTAAAATGCAAATTAGTCTACTTTTCTCATTTTCAAAATTCTTTTTTTTTGAGCAGGATCTTGCTTTGTGGTTCAGGCTGGCCCTGAGCTCAGCCTCCAACTCACATCACAGCAATCCTCCTGCCTCTGCCTCCCTAGTGCTGGGATTACAGGCGTGAGCCACCACGCCCAGCACTGTGGTATGTGGTACTGGTTGCTGCTGGGCGTGAGTCTCCACGCCCAGTACTATATGTGGTGACCGGGGATCGAACCAGGATGCTTGCGCGTGCAAGACAGGCGCCGGAACCACTGAGCTAAATCCCCGGCCCATTTTCAAAATTCTTAATCTGAGCTCAGGGCCAGCCTAAACTACAAACGGAGACTGTATCTCAAAATAAATAAATAAATAAATAAATAAATAAATAAATAAATAAATAAACAAATAAATAAATAAATAAATATTAAAAAAGAGTGGTTGATAACAGAGTAAAATGTGAGGGACAGCAAAATGTGAAGCACAGTTTGTTAAGTCAAGTTGGGTAACAAGAAAGTAGTCTTGAAGAAGGAGTGTGGCCCTGCATAACTTTTCGCCCTCACTAGCCCAATTTCAAACACACACTCTTACTATTCTCCATCACTCACTAACTGCCACATCACAGTGTGCATAAGATTCTTTAAGAGCTGGAATTAATTTGCAGCATAAAGACTTCTACAGTCAACTGTTGTTTCTTTTTCCTTACCAAAGGTGCTCCTGCTATTGCCTAGTACTCTCTTCCATATAGTTTTCCTGACTAGTATTTATTTTTGACTCTTTAAATTACATTACTAAAATGCAAATTAGTCTACTTTTCTATAGACTATAGAAAATGTAAATGTTGCCTTCTTCAAGAGGACTTTCTTGTTACCCAGCTCAACTCACATACTGTCCTTCACATTTTGCTGTCCCTCACATTTTACTCTGCTATCAATCATTTTTTTGTTTTTGAGACTAACAAATCTGAACTATGTAGAAAAATTGGCACTTCTTGTATTTGGGTCAGAGTTGTAGTGGAAATATTCTTATATAGCCTCCTGAACTTTGGAGAATGATATGTATAAGAAATCTGGGTTTATAATAATTCAGCTTTGAAGATTTTGTTGAAAATATATTAGTCCTACAAGCAAAATAAAACTAAATTAGAAAGGAGATTTCATTTTAAGGATTCTAATTTTACTGTGAAAACTTGATAACAGAAATGAACATATTTCAAGCTTTCATATTACTGCCATAGTATTTAGAGGATTACTGGCATCTATACATTATCCCTTCTAATTAGATGAGATTAATGATCCAAAATCAACTGTAGAATAGAGAACAATTTTTCCAGGGAGTGTGGCCAAAGAGTGAACATGTGGGCAATGTTATGTGGATATATTTCAAAATATCCTGTGATTATTTCTTGGTTTTTCATACTCTGAGAGGTATTTCTGACTTTAGGTTTCACTTTTAAACCCAATGAATTAATGGGACAAGTAACATGAAAAGTAGGTATTAGAGAATCATTTACATTCATTGAGTATCTTAAAGTTGCAAGAAACAATCCTTAAAACAAACTATGATAAGCAAATAAGAAATTTACTGTAAACAAATGTGTGTAACTTATCAGACCTCAATGAGTAATCCCTGATATCCCATTTCCCTGCCTTGGTCAGTCTCTCTGCTTCTCAAAGTAATGAAATATACAGAACCACCAGGAGCTCTGGATCATATTTTCAGCTTTATTGTAACAGAGAAAAATAAAATTTCATCCATAGAGTCATTTAGGGAAATATCCCAAAGATTTACTAAGATGAGTCCAGTTTGAGTTAAATTCCCACTATTTTACCAATTGCCATATATGGGAGAAATATGATAATCTAACCAAGCATAGGTGGGTCATAAGCACACCCAGGAGGCAAAGAGATATAGGAATACCATGGTTAAGACTACCAGAATATCAGGATAAGAAAGAGGGAAAAGAATACCCCCTTCTTCTAATCAAAGTTAAGAGGAAAACATTTCATTTATAAAGAGAAGAGGAGAAAAGCTGAAGAGACCAATTCATAGATATTCATGTCATTTTCTGTACTTATCCCAGAGATGAGACATAAAACAAAGAGAAGAGTTTCAACTTCAAAATTAAACTTTGCTTCGTTTTGTGATACAAAGTGAGGATTTTTCCCTCTATCTCCAGAGACACACATACATGTGAAAACTGGAAACAGCAGGATTTCTGCACAGGATATTTACATGAGTTATATGCATCTTATTTTAGTACATCATGCTTTATGGAAAAAGATGTGATATATAAAATAATGGCTTGGAGAACCTATGTTCTTATCCATACTATCTGTAAATCCATCACCTTCAGTAGCAAAAGAGACTCTGAAAATGTGATAAAGGGTATGGATGGTGAAAGACAAAAATCTACCTAGTCTTAGATTATCCAGGGGTTGGAGACAATGTAATTGCATTAATACTTAGGAGTGAAGAAACTCTTGGAGACTTTGATTAAGGAAGAACTAGAAAGAAGAAAGTCTTAAAGAGTTGATATTCCTGGTTCTGAAAATGGGAGAGGAGAAACAGATGGTAGGCCTTAGACAGCCTTTCGATACACTGTGAAAGACATGGGAAGAGAGTCCATGCCTTCCTTTGGAGCTTTCAGATAGAACCTAGCTTTGTATACAACTTAACTTCAGCCCAGTGGGAACAACAGTGAGACTTCTGACACACAGGCCTGTAATCAGTGAATGTTGTTGTGTATCACAAAATTTGTGATAATTTACTATTGCAGCATTACAAAACTAATATAAGAAAGTATAAAACTATTAATAGAATTTTAATACACCATCCACAAAGTATGTTAATAATATATGCTTTCAATTACAAGGTAAAATAGCAAACTAACTGTTCTGGTGAAGTCTCAAGTGCATTTTAGATGTTTTTCCTGTGAGTAAAATGTGAGGGAATAAAGTATATCACTTTCACAACAGATGACAGTCCCCTTGTGTCAAAAAATCAGCATACCAACACTCTCTGCTTTCCTCTCTCCTGACTTTCATTCAGGCAGCCTAAACTATGAGTATCCCCAATAGGACTTCCATGTGGCCATAGTTCCTTTTAGCAAGTTTTTCACATGAGGATTAATGGAGAAAGAAACCATGAAGAAATAACTCTCATCTTACAGACAGAAACTGGTAGGGGTGAGAAACAGCTATACAAGTTGAGTCCACATTATGGACTAGAACTGTAAAAATAAGCCATTCTATCTTTCAGTTTGCAATTATGTCAACTGTATGACTCTGGACCTCTGAAGGCAGGAAGAATTGGAACCACATCTATGATCTGGAGAATTTCTGCTATAAAAAGAACTCCACTGAGATTGTGAGGAAAGGATGAAAATCCTAGAAATTAATGTTACTTCTTTACTTGTTCAAATACTCCATAAAACCTCTAAATTTAACCATATTGGTTAGATTTAAACAAAGTAAAAAAATGTATAATTCTATAAGTTGTTTGGCACTACTTAGTCATAATGGCATCAACTGTAATCTCCTTAAGGGCAGGAACTTTATTTGTTCACTGCTTTCTACTCAGTGCCTGGCAGTAGAGAATTCATACATTAGATATTGAATGTAAGAAGAACATTCCAGTCTCATCATGGCTTCAACTGGTGCCAAGATATCCTGCTTTTCTTGGATTAAATTCCATTAGAGTGGATGATTTCTTAAGCTAAAGAAAAGCCAATTCCTTAACAGTTCCTCCTTCTGCCTGGTAGTTCATGCCAGTTGCCTAAAATGAGCAACAATTCTGTGAGTGTTAGTAACACACATATTATGACTTCTTATCTCTAAGGGAAGCCAGGGCATCAGGCGAAAAACTTGGTTGTGATATTGGATGAATCTTTCAGTATCACACAGTTTGTCTTCTTTACAAACAGAGAGCAACAACCTGTCCCTGCCTTGGGGCTTTGTGCAGCTGCTCTGTTTACACTGCTCACTCCAAGATTGTACAAAGTCAGCTTGTCCTCATCATTCTTAGCTAACCTCAACTATCAACTCCTCAAAGAGATCATCTATAGTTGGACCACCTGTTCCATTTTATCACACCACTCTATTTTATCACTACATCATATGTTCTTGCTTCTCTAAACCCTAATTTATTTTTGCTTTTTCATTTGACTAAATTCTGTCTTCCAACAAAAATTTTACCTCTCATAGAGAGGTGACCTATTCCCCTTTATTTCTATAACTCTCTTCTGTGAAACACAGAAGGTGCATGCTTATTATGCATAAATACTCAGTTTAACTTACAATAGGGAAAGAATAATAGTTATGAGAAAACTGTATTCATAAATAGGTAAAAAAGCAGAATATATTAATGCATATTCCTATGATAGGTCATTGTGTGCACCCAGCTTTATAACCTCAGTAATTTGAATAACATGACAGACAACCCAAGATTTTTGACAAGGTCCATCAACAAGTAATGTATCATCTCTATCTACACAATTACCAAGAGTCAGGATCTGGAAAATTTTTATCTTTCACAAATGCACACATACAATGATGACATTTTTTTTACTTATAGAAGTTTCAATATTCATATGTACATGCACAAAGCTCACACACAGAGCCAACAATGTGAAAATGCATTTGCACAGAAAAAAACAAATAGAAACCAGATTAGAGCTCTCTAAAAGTCTTTAAATAATGTATTTCTCCTACTTGGGAACAAAGTAAAGGGAGATATTATATCAGTCAGCTTCCACAACACTGGGACACAAAATCCAACACACACACAGTATAAAGGAGAGGTTTGATTTGGTTCACTATTCCAGGGGATTCAGTCCATGGTTGGATGACTCTCAGGTAGATGCATCCAAGTGAGAAGGCATTAAAGAGCAAAGGTGTTTAATTCATGGGAGCCCAAAAGCAGAGAAGTGAAATATCACCAGAGAGGAAGGGGTGGGTAAGGCATCTAATATAGTCCCCAAGGCCACACTCCCACAACCTACCCAGACACATTGCTGAGCAGTTTCCAGTTCAATCCACTTTAACCATCACAAATACATAAAATGGAAATTGTAAAAAGATTATTCCTACAATTTAAAATAGTGACATAACTTTAAAAAAACTGAAAATAACTTGGCATGTGATAGAAAAGGTATTTCAGAATGGATGATGGAGATGTAAGAGGTGGCACGTAAGAGTTGGCTGACTTTCATGTTAAGTACATTTTGAAGTCTTGCAGTGCAATGAATGGAGTAGCTGCCTTTTTGTCTTCAGCCACAGAGCATAAATTTACATTCATTTCCCTAGAACAGGCTTCTTATACAGTGCTGTCCCTTCTCCTCCTCTATGGGAATTACAGTTTTTCCAATATTTTGGCTTCTAGATTTCAACATTCTAAGTTGTAATCACTTAGTACTATGATTTTTGGAATTTCAACATTTGGAATTATGATATTAAAATTAGCATCTCTAAAGAGTATGATTGGCACTGCCTGGCATAAAGTCTATTTTTAAGAAACACTTAGAGAAAATGGCTATTCAGTTTAGTGAAGCTTAATGTTTTGAATGAAACAAGTGATAAATGGCACTTTGCAGTCAAAAATCATAATTTATTATCCTATAAATAGCAAGACATATATTTCAGTTTTGTAGTAAGAAAAGTACAAAAAGAGCCATAAAAATAAAATCTTAATTTTTTTCAAAACCACATGAGGGAAAAATAAGTAAAAGCACGATTTTTTTGTTTAGTATAATTTTAGGTGAGTAAAGAAATGGCTAAACATTACCAGAAACTGCCACTAAAAGCATTTTAATTCTCCTTTAAGATTCAGAAACAATATATGAAGTCTTTCTTGGTTTTGACAGAAAAAAAATGTCAAAATAATGATTCAGGAGTATTTTACAAATTTCACAGTGAAATGAGCCCATCTTGTGGCCTTTTACAATATTACCACTTTTAAATTGAAATATTACTGGTTACCTGTATATTTTAATGGTAGTTACTCAATAAACAACTTTTGAACACTTAATGTGTGCCAGGTGTTAAGCTGACTGCTGGGAATGCAGTAGAGTGAGAAATAAGCTCCCTGTTTTGAATTTATATAAACTTAAATGAAAGGTGGACTTTTAGGCAGATACATTATAGAAGAATAGGTAAATGCTACTACATGAAGGCATAAACTTCAGTTATTGTGCCAGAGTCAAATGTCTCTGAAACTCAGAATGAAACTAATATATTCCATTTGTAATAATAACTGTAATCTTAGAGATTGATAAATATTAATTTCCAGTCTGCCAGTGAATGAAAAGGTGATACAGATATTGTTAGCCTACTGAAATCATAGAAATCTGACATCACTCACCTCTAAATCACCCTTTCTCAAAGTGTACAGTGCTTGCCATTCTACAAGCAGCTTCCTATGTGTGTTCTCTATTAGTAAATCAGTTTTCTGCTTCTCTATGTCCACTCATAACCATATGTTTAAGAAATACAGAAGTAAATATTTTTTGAGAAACTATGGATATTATTTTAATTAAATAAGAAACAGAAATGAGAATCCCATTCTTCTCAACCTAGTAATTTATGGGCCCAAAAAGAGAATAGAAATAGAGAAGATAAGCAATCTTCTGTGGATGAAAAGGGCCAGGTAATTGATCAGAATTGGCACCTTCTGTTTCCAGTTCTGAGAATTGATCACTTGCAGGAGTAGTTCCTGACCTGCGGATGGCCACATCCAGTATGGCTGGAGCAAGGGGAGGAAGGCATGGTCAGCCAGAATGAAGGCTGTCCCTTGCTTCTGTGTAGCAGATGCTGAGATGAGAATCCACAAGATGAATGTGCGATCTGCCATGGCAGAGAAAAGCTGACCTTGGTTGCTTTTGTTCCAGGATAAGCATCCTCTACCAAGATAAAATGTAGGATATAGTACAGGCTCAAAGGGATCTCAAGGTTATACAGAGCTAAAAACAAACAAACAAACAAACAAACAAACAAACAAAAACCAGCCAAGTCAACAGGAAAAGACAGTAAGAATCAGATTTTGACTAAGCTGACAAAGAGTAAAGTTCAGTTCTACCAGTCTGTCCCCAAACCTAGGATTTCATGTAGATTACACTCATATCCCATAATATTTGCATCTCTCTACCCCTTCTGTATAGAATACAGGCCTCACTCATTTCACTTGCTTCGACAATAATTGCTACATCTCATTAATCAAAGCAAACTTCTTCCTAAGAGTTTTCTCCCTTAAAAATCACAGAAGAAGGAATTGGGAAATACTAATTGTTTAAATATATATTCTTTCTTAATATGTATATGATCATAATATTGATCACAGGTGTTTTTGCAACAAAAACAAATTAAAAGTAATACATCAAAAGCAATGGAAGGAAAACAGATCTTAAGTTTGACATCAGTTCTTTGAAAAGATTACTTTGGTAGAAGTGTTCAAGAAGATCTCAATTCTTCCCTTTCAGTTCATCATTTCACTCATTTACCCAATTGCTTCAACAAGTTATCTCTGAATATGTTTAAACCAAATGCTATGCAGATAATTTAAAAGGAATCTCCTTCCTCTAAGTTTTCAAATCTGGATATTAGATAAATTCTATAACTATCCATTCAACAAATATGCATTGACTGTTGACTATACTCTGGGACACAATATCCAACACACACAACATAAAAGAGAGGTTTGATCTGGTTCACTATCACTGTGGATTCAGTCCATGGTTGGATGACTCCCATGCAGAAGCATCTGAGTGAGAGGGCATGAGGGAGAAAAGGTGTTTGGTTCATGGGAGCCCAAAAGCAAAGAAGTGAAATAACACCAGAGAGAAAGGGGTGGGTGAGGCATCCAATCAGTTCCCAAGGCCAAGCTTCCATAACCTACTCTGCTACAGTACTAGTCAGTAATTGAATACCAATATTTAATACAAGATATGGAATAGGTTGCAGGATGATTAGACCAAGTAAGCTATCATTGTTTGATCAAAATATTCAATGAATTCTAGAGCAATGGAGATGAACTAAGGAATATGTGTGTGTATGTGCGTATGTGTGTGTGTAGTACTGAGAATCAAACTCAATGGTGCTGTAACATCTACCTGCATACCCACCCCTTTTTATTTTTTTTATTTTTGACAAGGTCTTTTTAAATTGCTCAAGCCAACTTTCAATTTGTGAACTTCCTGTCTCAGTCTCCAAAATAGCTGAGATTTCAAATGTGTGCTGCCATGCCAAATACGATGATTTTATGACTTCACTCAGATCTCTCCATTGGATGATTGTTGTCCTGAAGAGTTAAAATCAATTCCCCAGCTAAGAGATTCATGTGTGAATGTGACAATTTTCTTTCATAAATTCATTTTAAATAAAAAACTATTTACTCATTTTTCCCATTCCTCATTCATTAAATTTGTTCAATGAACATGTGTTCACTGTCACTATGAGCCAGTGAACTATGTTAGATGGTGAGGATATATCCATAAATAAAATCTTCTCAGAAACTATTACATATTTCTTGTTCTGTTTTCCATGGTTTGTTCCTACTCAAACATCTCTGGAACTCTAGACATTTGGATCAGTCTGATTTGCATTATTGCAATGAAATACATGAAGTAATTAACTTATAAAAGGAAATAAATTATTTATAAAAAGATTTGGAGATTCAAATCCATACCTGGAAGGTTTCATTTGTCTTGGCCTCTGGTGAACACAGTACATTGAGGCAGGAGTATATGTCAAATAGATGCTTCATCACAAGCTGAGAAGCAGCAACAAGAATTGATGGACAAGGTCCCACAATCCTTTTGGGGGGTACATATTTAATGACATGAGGAGATTCACATTTCCCAATGCCATGCTGAGGACCTTTAAGCACAGCAATGTGTTTCCCTATAATAAATCCATTTACCTTATCACCTGCTTCCACAACTGGGATGGAGCACCAAGGTACGAGCGTCATACTAAACTCAAGTTTTTCCTAAGAGATTCTCCCCTTATCTGCATAATGGAAAGGGAAACCAGTGCTCAAGTCTGGCTGAAGACTTTTCAATACCACTTTAGGGTTTCTTTGCCCGTGGTGAAGAGGAGTCAGGAAATTTCTCATCTGCAGCTTTCTCTTTTTCTTTGGAATTCAGGAAACCCATTTCTCATTGGAGTGACTAGCTCCTGCAGTCAACAATCTGGCCTTCATTAGTATGACCCCACTATGAATTATTAAATTTAAAATGGATTAGTGATCTTATTCTTCCATCTTGTTTCGTCTTCTTCCCAAATCACTGAATGAGTGAAGAACCATTAAACAGAAAGAATAATTTTAGCACAGGAGAGTGAGGGATTTCAGTTTAAAATCTCCAGAAAGAATTTTTCTACTCATATTTGAATAATTACTTGGAAAAATGTCAGTTACTCACATCATGAGGTATATTTACAACAGGAATTATATCTGTTTCCCTCCCCAGCATGTCACCAATTAATGAAGACATGGTCTTTGCCCTCACAGTGTTAGATCATTTAGGCAATTACACAAACAGTTACAGTGCAATGTGTTTGCTTCTACAACAAGAAATTAGAAAGTGCCTTTGGAGACCATTTGAGGGTGACTTCACTCAGATGTGAACACCAAAGGAACATTTCAAGAAAAAGAGATAGACAAGGGGCAACCTGAAGGGTAAAGAGAAGCTAGTCAAATAAGGCATATGTAAGGAACTTTATAAATTATGCTTCAATAAGTTTGAATCATTTCTACTTAAATGGACATACCTTGAGGATATCCTCATAAGTGAAATAAATAGGTCACAGATAGGTACATATCGCATCTTTTCTCTGGTATGAGAAAATAAAGATGTAAATGAGTCCTAGCATTGTATGTTATATATTGTGAAACAGAAAACGCTCAATGTAAAATAGGGTGAAAGGGGAAAATGTTGAGATTGTAACAAAAAAGTAAGGAAGAAAATTTTATGTATATGGGGGGGTGGTAGGGTGGGTAGGGCTATGGGAAAAAATGAGAATTAAGTTGTGTCTTATACTGGTACAAATTCCCATTATGGAGTTCAATCATGATGTGTCTATTTAATGTACCAATAAAGATTTTTAAAAAATAAAAAATAAATTATGCTTCAGAGCTTATATTTATTTCTAAGAACAAAAGGAGGCTATTGGAGAGTATAAATAGGGGATTGGAAACATTTTTAAAGGTTTCCCTGTAGAATAATGGTTGCATACCAAAAAAATACCTGGAGTTGGAAAAGCTGTTCCAGGCAAGTTTTAATTCCAAGTAGCCTGGCCCAGAGTGCTGACATTGGCACCCAAGTTGGTGATAAAGAAAGGAAAGAGTGAGAGAGGTTTAAGATAATAACTAAGTTTCTGGCTTGAGTGAGTGAGTAGTGCTGTTGATCAATATGAAAAACCAGAGGAAAGGTTTTATACAACAATCTCTGAATGTCATCTGGAACAGTTACACATAGGACCTTCATGCTCATTTCTCCTCGATATATATTCCAGTTCCCAGAAAGTTGACTTTTACACCTTTCCCTTCACTAGCAACAATCACTTTACTTTCTCAGACATTTTTGTTCCCTTTTCATTGCAACATTATTTACATTAACCAAGATATGGACTTGACCTAAGTGTCCTTCAATATGTGAGTGGATAATTAGGTCATTTGCAACAACACAGATGAATATGGAAAAAATTCTAATTTTTTTAAAAAAGCCAGGCAGGCATTGAAAGACAATTACATGATGTTTCTTATGTATGGAATCTAATAAAGTTGCACCCATAAAAATAAAGAGTAGAATGATGATTACCAGACAAGGGAAAGATGTAGAGAGGGAAGGAAGGCTAGTTGTTAATCATTAGGCATCATGGGTCAGGTAGACAGAAGGACTAAGTTTTGAGATCTATTGCACGGCAAAGTGACAAGTCAATAATAACATAATGTACATTTCAAAACAGCTTAGACAGTAAATTTCACATGTCTAACCATAAAACTATGATAGCGAGTTCAAACAATGTTCAAACAATGAGGGTTAATTAGCTTGATTTCATCATACAACATGCACATGCATGCACGTGCACACACACACACACACACACACATCAAACTTTACCCCATAAATGTAATAATTATAACTTGATAATCTAAAAAGAATATATTTTAAGATAAAAATCATCCAGTTATAAGAAATTACATTTATATGTGAATATCATGTTGAATGAGAAAAATCACAAGTTATAAAGTTTAAAAATTAAATACTATGAACATCTCAAAAGCTAAATAAAAAATGTTTATTAACTAAATGCCTAGCAGTCCTCTATGTTTTTCTACATTACCTTTGATCTCCTCTTTTATCACAAAAACTTCACATTTTACAAAGAGAATAAACTATAATTCACTCATAATTAAATTTTCTTTTAATTCCTATTAGTATAGAAAAGTACCTTCCAATCTCACAACTTATTTATATATTCCTTGTAAAATTTTAGTGTTGTCAAATTTTAGAAATCTCAATCAAGTTTCTTTCATTTTTAAATGAAAGATTTGGAAAATTTTTCTATAGACTAGTTTCTGACTTGTAGATATTCATTTACCTTTGTCTCTTATCCACTATTTATATCTTTTACTGGTCCCTTCGGACACAAATTACTGCGACCTTCATATTATAAGAACTTGTTAATTGGCACAGCAGGGGTAGAGATATTTCTGGAATCCATTCATATGGTGAGATAGCTAATAATACCTATACAGAAATGACTAAACTCCAAAATCAAGCTAATTTTGCTTCTTCTTCAGGCTAATCTCTGTCTCTACATTTACCATTCATTTTTCTTTTCCTTTATACTCACTAATTAACATCACACACATGTGTGTGTGCCCATGTGCATGTAAGCATACACAGAAACAAACACGCTATTTTACAGCTTACATGTTCAATCTTGTTAAAGTCATCAAAGGAAGGAACAGTCTTAGGATTTATTTTATAGCCTGATTTCATTAAGGTAAAAATATGTCAATACTGTCTCCTAATCAGGACAGCATAATCAGTAGCTTTATTTAGGAATGAGATATTATTGAAGGATGAAGACTAACTACAGCCAATTTTAGTTTTATTTGGTCTCCTACTATTTTCCATAGACTATTAAATCAATGCAAAATATATCCATTTTAGAAATTTATCATCATGAAATATCTGCAAGTTAGCACAAACTGACTTAAAAGATGATTTGAAAAATGAAGAATTAAAAATCGAAGATAAATAGGGAATATTGGCATATTGATAATTGCTCAACTTTAAGACATAGAAATTGAAAAATTCTACTTTTATGGATATATATGGATGATAGGCAGAAGGCATATTTGTATGTTATTATCATAATTCTGCTTTCCATTACTGTTTTTTTTTTTAATTTGTGATATCCTTGTAAGAAAAAACATTGAAATCTTTTGGAGGATAACCTTATAAATTTGTGCATAATTAAAAACCAATGGAAGTCTGAGTTACATATTTTAAGAATATACTCAGTTTTCCAGTTCATCAAATGTTTACCTTTTGCATACAATCCTGACTCTTACAGTTTTATATATAGCATATGTTAGTGGTTTGCAAACACACACATATAAATGTGGGCTGGCTTGCCACCTCCAGGTCTGAATAAATAAGATACAGAAGAAAAAGTACTACACTGTCTTTGCTGTTACTATATTGCTTTGTTTTCCTCTAGGCCCTGCTACTGACTACATTTGTTGTCCAGGGCAAGAAACCTGGTGCTTTTCATGATTTAATGGGCTCCTTCCTGCCTTTTTGGTGCCTTGATCTTATCTCACTCTCCATTTACAGCTTCTGAAAGTCAGTTCTACCCTTATTTGAATTTTATGTGTGATTCTGTCAGCTATGTACGTTGCCTGTGTCACCGGATGTTTTTAATTATACTTGGCAGTTAGGAAAAAAAATCTTGCTCTGCCCTCTTGAAACAGTTCAGAGGCCTTCCTTTACTCCCTCAACAACCTTTTTCTCTGTGTTAAACATTTATGTCAAGATATTAATGTGCCTACTTCATTTACATATTACTTTGTTCAAATTAAATCAGAATGTTTTAAAGTTGTTTTTTTCTTTTTCTTTTTCTTTTTTTTTTTTTTTTAGACAGGGTCTCGCTTTTGTAGTTCAGGCTGGACCTGAGCTCAGCCTTGAACTCACAGAAATCCTCCTATCTCTGCCTCCCAAGTTCTGGGATTACAAGCATGAGTCACCATACCCAGCACTGTGGTATGTGATTCTGATTGCTGGTGGGCATGAGTCTCCACGCCTGGCATTGTTGTAATGTGGTTACCAGGGATCAAACCTGAGCCCTTGCACTTGCAAGGCAGGAACCAGAACCACCGAGCTAAATCCCTGGCTCTCATTTCTTTTTCTTAATAGAATTTTTTTTTTTTTTAAGGTTTTTTGAGACAGGGTCTCGCTTTGTGTTTCAGGCTGGCCCTCAGCTCAGCCTCAAACTCACATCACAATCCTCCTGCCTCTGCCTCCCGAGTGCTGGGATTACAGGCGTGAGCCACCACGCCGGGCACTGTGGTATGAGGTACTGGTTGCTGCTGGGTGTGGGTCTCCACACCCAGTATTGTTATGTGGTTACCCGGGAATCGAACCCGGGCCCTTGCGCTTGCAAGACAGGCGCCGGAACCACTGAGCTAACTCCCCGGCCCCTTAATAGAATATTTTTAACTATTTTTATTTGCATGATTTTTGAAATTAGATATAATAGTTATGGTTGTAGGACAATGTGTTATAATACAAAACACAGGCTCTGGAATTGTTCCAGCTTCACATATTACTAGCTGTAAGTCTTTGGCAGATTATTATTATTTAATCTGAGGGTCAATTTTCTCACTGATAAAATAGAGTAAAGCTACTATCTATTAAAGGTTGTTATAAAACTTAAATAAGGTGATCTAAGTAAGTCAATTTAACAAAGAACACAGACCAAAACAGGTATTCAATAAATGTTACCCATTATTACCATAATTGAAATTATTATTTATTTTCTGCAATTAATACCACAAAGTGAAAATAATGTGTTTTAACAGACAAATAATGGTGCTACCAAACAGCAAGTAGGTCAAGTTAAATTCTGAATTTTCTAGAGTGAAATAAATCATAGATTGCAAAGGGGAGACAGGTTCAGTAATAGCTGAGTCATTTCTTTATAGATCACTTGGTTGTAGCTTAACAAAAACTTGCATAAAACTCTCAAAAGAAAACAGATGGTGAATGCAAGCAACGGGACCTGAGAAATAAAACAAACCCCTCAGCGATCTGACAAACAGAAACCTGGAGGGGAAAAGCAGGAAGAGGTTTTCAAAGTTTGATGTTACAAAAGAAGTTCTGTGTGAAGATTTGACTGCTGCACATATTTCTTAATCCCTAAATACACACATGGACTCTCACGTTATGTTTATAAAAAGATCCTACTATTCTCCAGCTATTTTTCCAGGTACTGGGAATATACATGTGAACAATGATAATATGACTATGATAATTAATTGAATAAGGTGCAATACTAATATAAGTGCCTTCCTCAGCTCACAATATTATCTCTAGCTATCTGATTGCCTACAGAGTAATTAGATTTTTTTATAGAAAAAATGGTAAAAGAAGAACTGAGTTAATATTCAATACATGACTTCCCAAAATATGATAGTTTACTGGAATTTTAGTAAAAGCAAGGCATTTTGTGTGTGAAGAGATTTTCCAGAAATCATTTATTTCCGCATTCATCATATAAAAAGCTAATTATGAAAGGATTTGCTCATGGTACCTACTAAAAGTGTAAAAGACAGTTCTTCAATTGAAGGCAGAACAAATTTAAACTCATATGATAAATTCTAGAAATACAAAAGAAAAGCATATCAGTCATCTGCCCCCTCCACAAATTGAGAAAATAAAGACAGCAGGGTAATCAGAAACAAGCTTCTCCATTTTTTCCCTTCCCATACTTCGACATTGAGAAGAAAATGCAATATCAGATAAGCCAGGAGGACTGTCAAAGTTCAATGGCAGGAGCTCGAGTGAGAGAAATTAACTCAGGGCATGTTACAGGATCCTGATCAAACCAAGTAAGAAGAGGTCATCAGACCAGCCACAGATGTCAGTCTTGAACGCCAGGAAGACTCATTCACCTGATTGCAATACATCACCCTGGAGGCAGGAGGAGGCCAAGGACACCACACTTGAAAATGCCTGCATACCCTCACCCAGGTAAGGGTATTTTAGTTCATTCTTTCTCCTCCCCCTCCTCCTTCTTCCTGTGTCCATAGATTCCTGCACTGTCTTAAGGAGAAATAAGGGAAAGGAGAGAAAGAAGTATGTAAAAAAATTTTTCAAATGATATTAAACACTGATTAAATTTACCCAGTTAAAACCTTGGATTAAGATAAGCTTTCCATTGGTTAAACTGGTTTTTGTCTCCTGCCAGTTAGTTGGTGGAGGCTCTATGAAAAGGAAAACGTAGTTGTAAACTATATTTATTAACCATAATTTTATTATAACTCTTGTGTATCTGTATTTTAATGTTGGTTAAGTTTTTTACTTCACTAAACTAATATTTATTGAATTATAACCATATGTCTAACTTTGTGTCCCCACTTCTTACAAAGAAGCCTATATAGATAGATTCCTTGAAGTTTGAAATACTAGCAACTGAAAGAAATGCAAAAGAAATTTAGTTGTTCCTGAAAAGTTTGACTCATTCAAAAGTATCAGTGAGTTAGTAGCAGTCAGGACTAGACCTTTGTCTCCTCTCCATACAGCTCTGACTCCATAAGGCTTTGGGGAAACACTGAGACAGAAGCCATAACAGTAGCACAGTTTACTTTGTAGCTTTCTGTTTCTCCTATTCTATTCCAGTGATCTATGGTGGAGAATCCAGAAACATCTCAAATGATTTTCATAACACCAGCTACTTCTATGAAAGTCATTTCCTAGAATATCTGAATTTGAGAGAAAGGATACTATTTTCCCTGTAGGAAATGAGTTAACAGAAGAAGAGGAAAATAGGAATCAAAGATGGTAGTAGACAGAATTCTGAGAAGCTCCCATAACATTCTATCCTCTTCTGTGGATGTTCATCTGCCCTGTATAATGCCTTTTGTTTTTAGTATGGGTGGTGTCCATGCATACACTGAGGTTCCACACCCATGATGAGTTACATGTGTGGCAAAAGCAGCAGACAGAATAGACATTATTCTTCTGAACCTCATTTCATCAAGAAAAATCTTCCCAAGAAGGACTTGGATCCTCCGTGAGAAAGAGAATTTTTCCACCTGACCTTAAAGAAGGGAGCTGCTATGCTGCAAGAGGGCCTGAAAGGGACACAACACTTCTGGCCCTGTGGCAGCTGAGAGTGACTCCTGACTGACAGCCAGCAAGAGGGTGGGGACCTCAGTCCTATAGCCTCAAGGAATTTGATTGTGGCAATGACCATGTGAGTATAAATAAGAAGCCCAAGTTCCAGATAGGAACGCAGCCCAGCTGCCATTTAGGTTACAATTTTCTGAGACCCCAAAAGAGGACCCAGATAAGCCATGCCAAAATTCTCTGCACACAAAACTGTAGGATAATAAATGAATGTTGTTTAAACTTCTAAATTTATTAAGATTCATTATATAGCAATAAATAACTAATGTAAGCATGCATTCCTATTTTTCATTCAGTATGTAGTAATATCCGGATGTTATTGGTGATGTTTCATATTGATATTTACTAGAGTGATTCCTAGGTGTCTCATTTTAATGAAACCTGTTAATTAAATGTTCTTTGGAACTTAAGGTTACCTAACTATATATACTTTGCATAATCAACATCTGTGATAAAAACTTATGTAACATACCTAAGATTTGCCTGACCAAGTGAAGTTGTGCCTACTTACTACAAAAGAATGAAAAAGCCTAAAGGTGAATGTTGTATATATCAGGTTAAAAATGACAAGATAAGTATTCAAGGGGTGATGGCCAAGAGGACAGAGAAATTATTCCAAAAACTAGTCCAAGTTGATCTTATTGAACACAGTACTTCAAGACTGAATAAATAAAGTATATCAGACTGTGACCAGAATGAAATCTTTAGAAGTAGATAGAATGAAAAGAAAATACTTCCTTGCCATAGCAGATCACATGTACTTTTGGAATAAAGACATTAGCTGACAGTAATTTTATGTTTATTCAATATCTCCCAGGAACATTAATTCCTGGTTAGTACTACTTATCAAAGCAGTTATTCTTTCAGTATCTTGCACCCACAATATGAAAAAGAAACTGTTATCACTTTATAATTTTCCTTAGATGCTGGCCACAATAATCTTTAGATTTTAAGATATTTACTGATAATTTTTTCTTTTATTTAATTAATGTTCAAAGAGTGCCAAATCCATAGCTAGGTACTAGGAATAAAATGATAAAAATCACATTACCTGTTCCTGAGGAGCTTGAATTAACATGAAGCTCCTTTAATACCCTTTTATGTCCTCAATAATGTACTAAACACAGCTGGTAAGAGGAACTAATGCTAGCTAGGTTATTTACCCAAAGAAATTTGACTCTGGTTGGGAAAATAAAAATAAGCATTCATAATATTAGTGACAACATGGATGAAATAGAATGCCCTTGCCATGAAATTTCAAAAACAGAAAATTCACTGGTATGATGGATCCTAAAAAAATTAGGGCTACATCTGAACCTGAAAGTATTGAGAGTGAGTTTAGCAAATCTAAAATCAGGACAGGGTACTGTGGGTAGGAGAACATTTTGAGAGGATAAGGTGAAAACAGGGTTTAAACAGACTTATTGTATGAGAGGAACCCAAGGAAAACGGGCCTGCGTAGAGCACAAGTAGAGGGGTGTGGCAAGACTGACAACTAAAGCTACAGCTTTCAAGTCTATATATGGTTTTGCTCTATTTTCTCATTTAAAAGCTGTCACATTTGCAGTCATGTCAGCAAAATACATTTGTAACTTCAGTGATAATGTAGAAGAATTAAAACCATTTCTCGGTAATATACCAAAAATTTTGCCCTCTTCCTGACTAGATCAGCAAGTGTTCCTGTGCATGTATTCTCAAAATCATCTGGGAGAAAGAGAGGAGATCCTTAGAGTACATATTAATTTAAAAATAAATTATTGTAATCGGATTTTAGTCCCATCCCATTGTTTCAAACTAAAAGAACTTAATAAGAGTATAATTTTAATAATGAATGATACTTTGTGAAATCAGACCCATCTAAACTGTGTAGACTATGAGGGCTGTTTTCACTGACTATAATATATTTGTTGTTGGGAAAGAAATACCTATCCATCTGTAAAGGTAGACCCAAGTATCAGTCTCAAATGTCTGGCTTGAAACTATCACACAATTGTTGTAATCATATTTAGATAAACAGGCACATTGAAGAATACAACATGATTACTTTGTATTCCTAGTAGAAAATGTACAACTGATTTTAGATTTGTGAGTTTTAAGTTGAAAAGTATGAAATTTAACTAAGGTCAAAGGACTGTATTTCTCAATCAATGATGATAACTCTGGGGGGCATTAATAAATTGGATTTCTAATTCTCTTATAGGGTCTGCTTCAGTTATCTCATAGAGATAGATAAGCACATATATAAATAAAATTTTTCTTAAAAATCTGAGTTTAAAAAATCTGAGTAAATAATAAAACTGAATTTTAATATATTAAGTGACTTCTAGCTTTTCCAAAAATGGTTTTCTGCGATTTATATTGGCTTTATTGCATTTGTGATTACTTAAGAGGAAAAGAAAAGATTCAGAAAACAAAGTTACAGTCATTTGACAAAGAAATATAGTATCAGAGCCTCATTTAAAAAAAAATTCTAACAGGTATTTTAAACTATTAAAACATCAAAGAATTTACTCATGGGTACTGGTTTCTAAACCAATATTGCTAAGACAACTATAAATGGACTGTCAGGATTTCCATAATATACAAGACTCTTTCTATGAAGGAAGTGGCTGGTGGAGCTAGATTTTTAAGCCAAGATCCAAGAAAATGAAAATTAAATAGAATTGAATGAACTGGTACAAGAAACTTGTTTGTAGTTGATTGTTTAGGATAGTTTTGTTCCATTTTTCTTGATGTATTCAATATCATTTTACATTTGCAACATAAACTAAAGGAGCATGTATCATTAATGCTCATGCTGCACCTATGTAAATAGGTCAACCTATTCATACCTGTGATTAATAATCTCAGAGGCCTAGCACAGTGTTCAATACCAACAGTTGAAGCAACTCTACAAAGTGAGCATCAGGAGTTTGAGACTAGCTTGGACAACAGAGTGAGATCAAAAAAATATTTTTAAAGCAGGAATAATTTTTGAGAATAAAGGATCCAGAAATCAAGTTATCTACTGCCTATTAATGTTTGACAATGACAAAAATCCACAATTCACTATAGGGAAAGGAAATTCTGTCTAATAAATACTATTGAGAAAAATGGATATCTATATACAGAACAATGAAATTAGACCCTTATCTCTCCCTACTTATCATAATCTACTCAAAATTAATAAAAGACTTACACGTATCTTTTCAATGGAACAAATGATCATAGTGAGGGCTTTTTGGAGATGGATGAAAATAACTCATTCATGAGAGCTATAGAATCACAATTTATTCATCTGCTGAAGGTCCAGAAAGTTTCAGCTCACTAAATTAAGAGGACACCTTCAGACCACATTTATATTAGCAGATTTTCTAGTTTTATAATGTTCACTTACAACCTAATATTTTGAGCAAAGGCTAAGCTATAATTTATTAATAATGTTAGATTTTAATTTCTTTAGACACAAGAAGTCATAGTAGAACCTTAGAATTTTAGAATTGTAGCAGTTTCCAAACTATAGTACATTCAAGATTTAATGACCATCAGATATTGACTATATATTAGGTATGCCTAAAAAAATGTATATTGAATAGGAATAGTGACTTTATAAAAGGACAGAGGGGTTTGAAACAGCTCTGTTCTATCCTTCTTTCTGCCTTCTACCATAGGAAGCCATCCATGCTGTCCTTTTCAAAGGATGCAGCAATAAATTTCCATCACAGAATTAGATACTGGCTCTCATCAGACGCAAAATCTTCCAGTGCCATGATATTGGAGTTCTATCCTTTAGAACTGTAAAAAAATACATTTGTTATTTGGAAGTGAATACTTAAAAATACTATTGATGGAATAAATTTGTGTGGGAAAATATTACCTGGGGAAAATATCATAATCAGGTTAAACAAAAATATTTGAAGGAAGGAAATTTATAGACTTTCTTATACTAAATTTTTTTAAGGAGCATAGAAAACAAGATAAATTTTAAAGTAAAGCAATTGTTAACTCAAAAAAAATTAAAATTCATGAAAGGAAACATAGACATGGTTTACCTATGAATAATATTTACATGCTGTTTATACAATCACTGCTCATCTAACCAAAAGTGATGATGTTTTGCATAGAAAGTAGAGAAGGAAGGGAAATGTGTATGTCTGCAATAGATGTCCTTACCTTCCATAGTAAAGAGTCAAGAGAAAGTCAAACATTTAAAAACAATAAATAACAGCATATAGAAATATGGCAGAAATAATAGATAAGAGAATAGGTGAAGCTTGGGAGAGGTCTGGTATTAAGATGAAGGAACGTGGAACTTTTCTATTGTAAGCTTTTTATTGGTTTATATGCATTTGTGTCTTTAAGAACTTAATTATAAAATCATATTCAAATTAATTTAAGAACCCCAGATTTCTTATTGCCAGGAGCATATTGGAGAACTTCTGTGCAAAATACTTTAAAACTATTTAAGATTTCTGGGCTGGCAATTTACCTCAGTGGTTCCAGTGCCTGTCTTGCAAGAGCAAGAACCTGAGCTCGATTCCCGGTAACCACATAACAATACTGGGCGTGGAGACTCACCCCAGCAGCAATCAGTATCACATACCACAGTGCTGGGCATGGTGGTTCACACCTGTAATCCCAGCACTCTGCAGGCAGAGGCAGGAGGATTGCTGTGATGTGAGTTGGAGGCTGATCTCAGGGCCAGCCTGAACTACAAAGTGAAACCCTGTCTCAAAAAAAAAAAACCAAAAAAAATCACCCTATTTAAGATTTCTTTATGGAGTTGTACAAAAAATAACGTCAAGAATCAACAAATAAACGTCTGCAGA
Source organism: Petromus typicus (assembly GCA_004026965.1). Lineage (NCBI taxonomy): Eukaryota > Metazoa > Chordata > Mammalia > Rodentia > Petromuridae > Petromus > Petromus typicus. The sequence continues at coordinate 51 of PVIR01028682.1, read as the reverse complement.
TATAGCTCAGTGGTTCCGGTGCCTGTCTTGCAAGCGCAAGGACCAGGGTTC
>PVIR01028681.1:0-21874 GCA_004026965.1 Petromus typicus | reverse complement strand
GCAATCCTCCTGCCTCTGCCTCCCGAGTGCTGGGATTACAGGCGTGAGCCACCACGCCCGGCACTGTGGTATGCGGTACTGATTGCTGCTGGGCATGAGTCTCCACACCCAGTATAGGTATGTGGTTACCGGGGAATCGAACCCGGGTCCTTGCGCTTGCAAGACAGACGCCGGAACCACTGAGCTAACTCCCCGGCCCTTAAAAATTTTTTTGAGACAAGGTCTCCCTTTGTAGTTCAGGCTGGCCCTGAACTCACTATGTAGTCCAAGCAAGCCTCAAACTCACAGCAATCCTCTTGCCTCTTCCACCCGAGTGCTGGGATTACAGGTGTGAGCAACCACACCCAGCACTATGGTACGTGGTTCTGATTGCTGGTGGGTGTGAGTCTCCATGCCCAGCATTGTTATATGTGGTTACCCAGGGATTGAACCCAGGCCCTTGCACTTGCAAGGCAGGCGCTGGAACCACTTAGCTAAATCCCTGGCCCCAGTCTATCTTTTTTGACACAGGGTCTTAGTGTGTAGTTCAGGTTGGCCTTGAACTTGTGGCCATCCTCCTGCCTCAGCCTCTTGAGTTCTAGAATTACAGGTATATGCCACCATGCCAGGCCACCATCAACAATCACAAGGACTATCACAACATGATCACAGCACAATCAATTCAAGTCAAATTTCTAACCATTCCCAAGACAACTGTAACCTAAATGAACTACAAAAGTATACTGATAAAATAAAAAGTCAAATCTCTTGGGAAGAATGAAAAAGTTCTTCTCTTCCTTAGCTCAAAAGTAGGGTTAAGCTCAGGGATGATTGTTTTTCTTTATATTTTGAGAGAAGGCCTCCCTATATTGTCCTGCCTCAGCCTGTTGAGCTGGGTCTGCTGGCATGCACTGCAGCACCAGGCTAAAACATCCTGTCTTGGTAGAGACAGTAGTTTCACAGGTGTCTGTAGCCATCAGCGCCATCAAATGGTACACTTCTCAGAGAGCCACGGGCCTGTGCCACCACCACCTCCAAGGAGAGGCTTAGCCAACACCGTCTGATCCTGACACCACCTCGGACCTACTGTGCTGACTCATAGGCCTCTGTCCTGCTGTTTGTCATGGCCGGGGTCCCCCTAGGGGGCAGGGTTTGGGGGTGTTCCGTTCTCTGATGGTCCAGGTTTCTAGCTGGTGCTTAATATTCATTGTACAAACTCAAGGTTTCTAATTAAGTTTATTTTCTTCTGAGTCTGTAGTAGAGAGAATGTCAGAATTTTAACTACATGGTCATTATTGTTTATGCCTTCTCTACTTGCAAAAATTGCTGGAAATTGGGGCCGGGGAGTTAGCTCAGTGGTTCCGGCACCTGTCTTGCAAGTGCAGGGGCCCGGGTTCGATTCCCCGGTAACCACATAACAATACTGGGTGTGGAGACCCACACCCAGCAGCAACCAGTACCACATACCACAGTGCCGGGCGTGGTGGCTCACGCCTGTAATCCCAGCACTCGGGAGGCAGAGGCAGGAGGATTGTAATGTGAGTTTGAGGCTGAGCTCAGGGCCAGCCTGAACTACAAAGCGAGACCCTGTCTCAAAAAACCTAAAAAAAAAAAAAAAAAAAAAAAAAATTGCTGGAAATGATTTGCCACTTATTCAGCCCACATTATAAATGTGAGTCACTTGTATTTGTTTGGCTCTAACTAGGCGCTCGGGAAATACAGCTGCCAGTAAGGCATCATGAAAAATATGAACTGTAATTGGGAAAATACCTGCACCAAAATCCAGGCTACTTTGTGAATCTGATTTCGCATCGCATGTTTTTAAAGTCTTTACTAGATGACTTTTAAGGTCTAAGTAATAAAGGAAATGCAGTGGTTAAACTACTTTTAGATAATCTACACTGCATGCTAAGCAAAAATATGTGTATTTCCTAACATCATTTATAAAACTGATTATTTGGAGTGAGCCAAGATTTTATTTGAAGTAAGCAAACTATGAAATAAATTTTAAGTGATCTTGCATTTACATCCGAAGTCTACAGATGGGGGATGTTTGAGACAAGGCCTCACTACGTAGTTCAGGCTGACATCAAACTCCATATATAGTCTATGTTTGCCTCAAACTCATGGCGATCTTCCTGCCTCACTCTCCCAATTCTGGGATTACAAGCACAAGCCACCATCCGCCACAGATCAACCTTGCTGCCTCTTGCCACTACTTGGATCAACATTCGGAAGGACACTGGTTCCTGGAGGACCGACCTGGAGTGTCTTGCTGACTTTCCTGACTCCCAGACTAAGGCCCGGCTCAGAGCTGAACCAATGAAAGGAGAGGTGTAGTAAGTTCAGGCTTAGGTATGGCCTCTTACCAAGAGTTCTAGGAGACTCGGATGCTCTACAACCAGCCACCTGTCTCCCCGTTCTCTCTTGTGGGTCCATGCTGGCCCACTCTGCCCATGTTCCTGCCTGACTGCTGCTCCTGGACCACCCCAGGCCTCCGCACCGGCTCCACCCTGACCAGCCGTCTCTCCCCTCACCTGTTAGACACAGCTCCTCTTCCTCTGAGAGAACCAGAGAAAGTGTGCTCGCTTCGGATGAAGGCTTTCTTGCCTCATCTGTGAACTCTACATTTGGGATGCGGCAGGTGTGTCACGGACTTGTGTGGAATGAATGATGTGAAAGAAACTCTGGGCCCCTTCCTTGATCTTTCAATTCTCTTAAAATAAGAAGCTGGTTTTTTGGTTGTGTGTGTGTGTGATACTGGGAATTAAATTCAGGGTTTCTCAGTAGACAAATATTTTAACAGAACTAAACCTCTACCTTTTAAAAAAGTTATTTGAGGGCTGGGGAGTTAGCTCAGTGGTTCTGGCGCCTGTCTTGCAGGTGCAAGGACCCGGGTTTGATCCCCGGTAACCACATACCATACTAGGTGTGGAGACTCACGCCCAGCAGCAACCAGTACCACATACCACAGTGCCAGGTGTGGTGGCTCATGCCTATAATCCCAGCACTCGGGAGGCAGAGGCAGGAGGATTGCTGTGATGTGAGTTGGAGGCTGAGCTCAGGGCCAGCCTGAACCACAAAGCAAGACCCTGTCTCAAAAAACCTAAAAAAAATAAAAAATAAAAAAATAAATTATTTGAAATAAATTATATTAAAAATTTTTTGGAGGCAGGGTCTTCTAAATTCTTCAGGCTGGCCTCAAAGAAATCATCTTTAATTAAATATCTTTAAAAACCATAAAGCAAAAACTACAAGACACTTCAAAATGCAAAGCCTTTTGTAATAAAATGAAATATATATATATATGAGAACTTAGATTTGTTGCTCTAATTAACATATCTTAATCAAGAGATTCACAAATTAAAGAACTTTGTCCATATTACAAATGCAAAATAAAGCACCAATGGAAATTATACAGTTTTTTTATACCATAGAAACACACTCATAAACAAACTCATTTTTTCAAAGATCATCAGAAATTGCCTTCTGTCAGTCAGGTGTGGTGGTGTATATTTGTAATGCCAGATCTAGAGAAGACTGAGGCAGGAGAATCGCCCTGAGTTTGAGCCTGACCCACATAGTGAGAACCTGTTTCTCCACTCAAAAATTTGCCTTTTGTCTAGGCACAAAATCTAAACCATTTACCTTTCTACTTAATACTTATGATTGCATTTCCTGTTTACATACTTTATTCTATATAAGTAACCCCAGATGTCTGGAAGCCAAAAATGGAGTAAGTTAAAGGTACGATAAAAAGTAAACTATTTTAATACTATTTTTATTGTATTTGTAATTACGTCACATAATGTAAGATTTATTAAAACTGCTGAGCGATTTATACACAGAAGCAACTGCGACGGGTGCCTGCATACCGTGTTAACAGCCAAAGGAATTGAAAGGCACGGAATGCTTCTGTACCCCCTCCCTTTAGGGGTCCCTTCCACCGGAACCGTGACCTGCGAGGCCGGCGGGCGGTCTCACTGACGCATTCTCGGTGAGACGTGACGACCGGGAGCCCTCAGCCGGACGGCTACACCCTGCTCGCCTGCAGAGGGTGGCTCTCCGGGCACAGCGCGCGGGGAGCTGCCAAGGCCACTAATGGGCGGGCGACGCCGCGCGTGTTTGGGCCCTCGGGGGCGCGTGCGGACGGGGTTCCCGGAAGACGACTGCGGAGACCAGCTCGAGCGCAGAGAGTGGGGCGGGGGACAGCAGGACGAGGAGCGCGAAGTCCACACCGCGGACAGTGTAACCGAGCCCCGCGGCGTTTCCAGGATAGCACTGGGAAGTCTGAAGCTCGCCAGGTAGCTTCAGGGCGCCGCGGGTGAGCACCCGGTTTCCCTGGCGACGGCGTCGGGAAGCGTAAGGCTCCGCCCTCTCGTCTTGGCCTCCAAGACCACCATAGCCCCGCCCCTTCCCAAACCGCCCCGCCCCTTGTGACCCCGCCTTTCCTGTGAGGCACCCCCCCCCGCCCTTGCCCTCTGACCCCTCCCCGCGCCGCCAACGCTCCCAGCCCCGGAGCTGTGCGAGCCGCGCGGGGCGGGGTCGGGCAGCGAGGCTGGCTGGCGCGGGAAGCCGTCGGTCCTGCCCCGCGGCGCCCGCGGAGGTGCGGCGCGTCTCCTAGACGAGGTGTGTGGGCGGGTAGCGGGCGGCGCGGCCGGCGGGCGGGCCGGGCTGGGCTCATGCCCGCTGCCTTTCCGCGCCCGTGCGGGGTGCGCACGGCGGTTCCGCGTCCCCGGGGCGGGCTGTGCGCGACCCCCTTGCGACGGCACCGTCAACGCCTGCCTGAGGGCACGTGGGGTGAAGGACGGAAGGCCTGTGGACCTTTTTCTTTTTTTTTCGGTGCTGCGATTGAGTCCAGGACCTTCTCGCCGAGCTACATCCCCAGCCTTTTCAAAGTTTTTGTTGGGATAGAATTTAAGTCGCTAAATTGCTCAGGGTGGGCTGGAACGTGTCCTCCCTCCCCTTCGGGGATCGAAATGAGCACCGTGCGCTGGCGAGGCAGGCGCGGAACCACTGAGCTGAGTCCCCAGCCCAGGCTGGAACTTGTGATCCTCCTGCTTCAGCCTCCCTGAGAATACGGGGGAGGGTCGTATTCCTTTAAAAACCGCCGAGGCGGTTTTAAACGCTGAACCCTTTTGCCATGAGCCCTGTTTTTAATCGAGTCTATAACTCTGCTTTCTCCTCTTAGCAGCGTTAATCAGAAACACGAGTTGTCGGGCTGGGGGCTGTAGCTCAGTGGTTAAACTATGCTTGGAAGTACCGAATCCCCGGAATGGGGGTGGAGGGAGGAGCCTTAAAGTCGCCATCTTTCCCCAGAAAACTCCAGGTATGCGCAGGCTTTGCTGGCGGGGATGAGGGGAGAGGTGAGGTGGCCGTTTCTCAGGAGTTTGGGCTGGCAGACCCTTCCTGGTGCTTTCTGGGCAGCAGATGCCGGCAGGAAGCGCCAGTGCTCCCACACCGCCCAGAGGCCAACCAGACGGTACTGCCTGTGATTGTAGGGTCCTCTGTGGGAGTGGGAGAAAAGTCTGGTCTCTGTGCTGTATTTACTGTTCTTAATTTTAACAGTTGTCTATTTGTGTTATGGATAAAATGGCTTCATCATAGAGATATTATCACAGTCCCAGAATAAATTGGGGACGCCAATTGACAACAGCTTGACGTATTTGCAAAGCATTTGCTCTTGTAAATTCACAGCGAGGACTCTGCTTAGTAGAGTATGTGTACCTGACCCATAGAGGTACACGTAGGAGCACCCACATCAAAATTCCACCATTAGGGATTTTGCTCAGTGGTTCCAGCACCTGCCTTGCAAGTGCAAGGTCCGGAGTTCGATCCCTGATAACCACATACAGCAAAGCCAGCCGTGGTGACTCATGCCCATCAGGAATCAGTACCACATACCACAGTGCCAGTGCTCACGCTGGTAATCCCAGCACTCGGGAGGCAGGGACAGGAGGATTGCTGTGAGTTTGAGGCTGAGTTCAAGACCAGCCCAAACTACAAAGCAAGACCCTGTCAAAAAAAAAACAAAAATCCACCATTACTTAGGATCCTTTGTCATTCACCTGTCTCCAAAGTCGATGGCTCCAAAGTGTATGGTAGGCTGAATAATGGCACCAAAAGCGCAGGTCCTACTCCCTGCAACCTGTAAATGTATGGGGAAAGGACTGCATATTGGATTGAGCCAACCATCTTGAAATGAGAGAGATTATCATAAATTGTGTGTGCCCTCAGTATTAACACAGGGTCCTAGGAGAGAGAGGGAGGGTTAAATAGACAAAACTCACTATATATGTACCTGACCCTCACAAGTTAAAAGAGGAAAGGCTTATTTGGCCCACAGTTTCTGCCACCCCACAAAAGTGACTTAGCCTCGATGCCTAGGCAAGTCATCGACTACCCAGTGGGCACATAGCCTGTAAGAGCTGGACACACCTAGGGATCGAGGTCTAGGCCAGGAGGAAAGAAGGAATGAGATGGTACGTCCAAGGGTGGAAAAGCAGCCTTTAGTCATTTGAGTTGGAGCCAATTTGCAGTCTCTAGGAGCAAGAAAAAGCTGTCTTCAGGTTTAAGTCACTTCTGGGACACAGGTCAGTTACACTTCTTCCTGACTCCCTGAGTCTGATTTTTTTTTTTTTTTTTTTGTATTGAGGATTGAATTCAAGACATTGCATTAGCACTATTAGCATTGCATTAGCATTCCAGATGCTGGAACCACTTAGTTAAACCCCCAGCCCCGTAAACTGCTTTTTGAGATGTACTTTACATGTTATAAAATTCACCGGTTAAGTGTACCGCCTAATGGTTTTTAATCAATTATAGAGCTGCACAGTCAGCACGGTTTAGTTTTAGAACATTTCCGTCACCTTAGAAGGATCCCTCGAATCCATCATGTGCAGTCGGGGCTGTTAGGTCTCGGGTTTGAGCAGCCCCTGGCTGGTCTGTTGTCTGTACCTTGGAACAGCCCGAGGCTCCTTCCCCCTGGTCCTCATCAGCTCCTAGCAGATCTTATCCCCTTGACGGAAATCCTTCAGTAGCTCCCTTTTGCAGTTCCTATAAATCTCACAGTCCTTAGTGTCGTTTTTTCTAGACTCCATGTCTACCTGCCGCCACCCTCACCAGCATCTCCTCGGGCTGTTCAGGAGGGGTGCTGATCCTGCCTGGCTCCCTGGGTGCAGTGTGCAGATGGCATTCAGAAGCACACCTCTCACACTCCCTAGCTGTCCTGCTCCTCTTCCCATCCTGGGCCTTGGCGTGTGGAATTTCCTCTTGGACTAGGCCAGGCCTGCGTGGGGCGGACGTCTGTGCCGTTCAGCTCAAATGTCACTCCTCTGAAAGGGCCTGACCACGCTTACATGCAGCTACTACCCTAGTTGTCTCCTTGGTCCTAGAACACTCCCCAAAAGCATATTTTTATTTTCTCTTTAGTATCTCTTTCCTGTTAGAATATAAATGCACAAGGGAAAAAAAACTTGATTCGCGTTGATCTCAGCTCTACCACTAGTATTTATAGAAACGCTGTTCATGGTAGCAATACATTGTCAACCATCACAGTGACAGCAACAGTAATTAATGTTTGCTTTGTGCCAGGCCCAGGGCTCAGGTGTTTTTTTTTTTGATTTTTGGGTTTTTTTCCTTTTTTGCTTTTTGGGGTGGGGAGTGGTTTCTTTTGATTTTTTTTTTTTGTTTGTTTGAGACAGAGTCTCACTATAGACTACGCTGGCCTTGAGGTCACTATATAGCCCAGGCCAGCCTCCAACTGGCATTGATCCTCCTGCCTCAGCTTCCCCAGTTCTGGAAGCACAATTGTGTGCCATCGCCCCCTGTTCCCAGTGCTAAGTTTTTACATACCTGAATTATTTAATTGATGCTTACGTATTTGCTGTGGGAAGGCGTAAAGGGAATATATCTTCAAAATAGTCTCCTACATTTAATTATTTTTTCCAGAGGAATCGGGCAATTTTCTTATTAATGTGTTGATATTTCAAGCCTGGATCAATGTACATTGCCATCAGCAATATAGTATTAAACCTCTTTCCCCATATTCCACCCTAATAAACATGTTCACTAGGAAGGAAATAAGGATCAAAAGGGACTGGGTAAATAAAAACAGCCTTGAAAGCACTGGGCCAGAGAGCAAGATGTGAATCGGAGCTCAGGACGTGCTGGGAGCTGCGGAGACACGGCTGGAAAACCGGCAAGGCCAGATCAGCTCCCGAGGGCTTTGCGTGCTAGACTTAGTTCCAGCCTGAGTCTTGGAGCAGGATTTGGCAAAGTGACCAAACTTAAAGTATGATTTAAGAAACCTGAATCTGGAAAGACCATTTTGAGGTATTGTGGAGAAAGTCTGGCAGGAGTTTATCAAAGCAAGAAAAACTACAATTAAGTTGCATATTGAAGGATTGCTTCCTTTGGACTTACTGCCATACTTAAGTTTCTTTGCTGAGTTATAAGAGCTTACAGAGATAGACAGTAACAAGAGTTGCAAGAGATAGACTCAACAGCATGTGGTTATTAATTGGATATGGAGTTTGATAGATGAACAGCTAGACATGGGAATGTAACTTGGGAGGCTGAGTCTGTGACATCACTGTCTGAGAACACCAGAGAGAGCCAGTTTGGTGGGAAGATGTGAGCAAGCACGTTCTGAATATGGCCACCACCATACACACAGAGATGTTAAAGCTAAAAATTCAATAGAATTTGTCTAGAAACAAACTGATAACAAATAGGCTAGGACCTGTGGAAGCAATGGGCGCCCTGCCTGGCTTGCTGTCCAGTGCCATCACCTGTGAGAAATGATCATATCTTGGTCTTTTTGCTGATTGTTTTTCATAGGGAATCATGGAATGTCCAAGTTGGAGAAGACTTAGCTACCTTCTGGTCTAACGCTCTACCAGAGAAAGGACGTCCAGTGACAGCTGCCACCCACCACGTGCTCACCATCCTCCGCTTGTCCTCTTCCCGGGACGCCCGCCATGTGTGTACAGAGGGGAGCTGGTGCTCAGAAAGTCAGTCTCTACCTGCAACTAGAACCTGCCTCGCTTCGCTTCTGTTCTGTAGTCCTAGGGCTGTGCATAGAATATATTGCTTCAGTTTTTAAAATGTGACAACCCCTTGCTTACGTTTCCCTGAGATACTTTAAAAATCCTGGTTGTCGATCATCCCAGTACACCTGTTTAACATTTGCAGAGCTCTTCTGACTCTCCTGACAGAGAGGTCTTTACCTAAGAACTTGTCTAGCCAAGTGCAAGGTCGCTTGCCTGGTCAAACGAAAGGCAGTTTAAATTGTCCCAAGATATTCAAGTGCTCTGTGTAATTCAGTTTGTGCATCCATATAGGAGACATGTGTGCCCATGTGTCTACTAGAGAATGTGGGCATCTGTGCCAACAAAATTAGCACTGGACCCACAAAGAGTTCATAATTCCATATATTCTTTTGTACAAAGATAGCCTAGGTAAGTCCTATGAACCATTAATTATGTTTTTTTTTAATGAAATGAAAAGTAAGTTTCTGTTGTTGCTGGTATATGCAAGTGTTTTAAGTATTGTCAAGACTATAAGTGGTGAAACTGAACTTGTGAATTGAATGTTTTGAAAATACATTTTTAAAAATTCTATGGTAAAGACATAATAGAAACAGCTTATGTATATGAGGATGGGGAGTTATAGGAAGGACAGGGAAATAGGAAAAATGAGAATCAAAATGTGTCAGGTACAGGTACAAATTCTCAATGTTGAATGTGATCATGATGTATATCTGAAATGTACCAGTAAACTCAATAAAGGAAAAATAAAAAAGAAATTTTAGCCAAAGAAATATATATTAATGAGCAAATTTAAATTTTTCAGGTGTTAAGAAAATAATTGAAAATAAGAATAGCCAGAAACTAAGGTATCTTTTATTTTATTTGATATATTTAAAAATTATAAACACATGCAATTAATATACTTGTTCTGTCTGTTTTTAATTCTGAAAAACCTGAGGGCTTGAACCTAATGGTTGTGACAGCTAGAATAAAGTAACAAAATGAGAAGAGTGTTTTTCAGAACGTGTGTAGTAGAGCCTACACATGCTTAGGGGTGTGTGTGGCGTGGGGACTCAGGGCTTACAGATGTGTCTACACTGCTCAGCAGAAGTCGAGCCTCGGAGCCGTGGGAGCTGTGCTCTCATGCTCAGCCAACTAACTAGCATTATATAGTCCTGGTATTTGATCAGTGGAGTAAGCCCATTTTCTTTCCGCTTATAAACTTAATGTGAAATTTTTATCTTTTTAAAATAGAAAGTTATAGCTGTTTATTTTGGAAAAATTAGTGCATACATTGCTTAATTATAAATCTAGACTGTTATTCATATTATTATCACCCTGACACGTGGTACTGTATACATCCCTGTAGAGGAAGGCACTATATAGGAAGGTCTGTGTGTGAGTTGTCTCAGTTGACTCTTACTCTCTTGAGGTATGTACTCTCATGGTCTTGCAAAGGTTAAGCATTTTCCTTAAGATCACAGAGCTAGTGGATCACACTGTCTAGGAAGAAAGGCTATGACAGAATCACACACTGAAGGTGATGTGAAGTTAATAAGCAATTAACATGGGCAGTAAAGTGCTGTTCAACATTAAATAGCTCTCACTGTGTTTCTGAGACTGTACCAAGCCTGGAGATACTTGGATATCACCAGTGTTTGGATGTCCATTTGAACATCCTGGGATGTTTCAAAAATATCCCAAGGAAACATATCTTCAGTCTTGTTCTAGAGGAGTATGCACTGGTCCTATACTTTCCAATCTCAGGTTTCTGGTCTCTTTAGAGGCTTCAGTCATTAGTTGATGAATCTTGGAATTTAAGTAGAATATGTTATGTACATATACACACTTGTACACGAGGCATGTTAACATACACTTGAACATATAAACAAAAGAAGGGGATCAAGAGATGGATAGAGTAGAGGAGGAAGGAAGGGGAAGTAGACTTAAAAAGAAGATACTATGTACATATACCAACTCACATGTACAGAGAGAAAAATAATCTATGCACAGGCAAAATATCATTTGGGTTCACATTGTCTCGCTGTGGGGACAGGTACGCATTCTATCATCACAAGAAAGGTCAGCTTCGGTAGCAGCCCCACAGGAAGGAAGGGAGGGATGTTCACCCAGGGAAGCACAGGTGGTCATCCAGCCTCGAACCCGAGGATGAGAGGCTTATACCTGGAAGATGCTTTAAACTTGGCTCAGCTGTGCAATGGAAAGGAAAGCCCATAAACTGCTTTCCTCTGAAAGTCATTGTTTTGTGCTATGTGGTTTCCAAGGCCTTTTTTGCAACATTCCAGTCAAATAACAGAATTTATGTAGCTGGTAATCATGAGAAATTTAAGGCTTGTTTCAGCATGAACCTACTCATAATTTTAGATGGGACAGAATTGTTTACATAGACCTTGGGCATATTAGAAAAGGCCAAGATCCACCTCTGAATTTCAGTCAGATTTAAAACATTAAACATTTACAAGTTTGTTTTAGGGTCCCCAAATCACCAGTTTTAACAATTTCAAAATTTGTAGAAGCAAAATCCTATTTTTTGAAAATAAGATAATATTTCAATATATATATAGTGTGATGAAAGTGGAAAGGTACTGAATGACTTAACTGAACTGAGGATGTGAGCAGTAAGAAACATTGAAAACCTAAACTGCAAATAAAATTGCTGGCTTTTATTCATCTTAGGCTTATTCATAAAATAACTACCAGCAACAGTGAATGGAGGTATTAAACATCTTCTTTAACAACTAAATTACCATTTAAAAACTCTTGTTTGCGTAAATAAATGGATGCTGGCTTCTTTAACATACTCATAACAAATTTTTTCTGAAGACCAGGCTTGCTGAATGCCCTTCACCAGTCAGTCTGCATCGAGCTTCCTGCTCTCACGTGACGTCTTCTCTCAAGTGAAGCCATGGCTTCCACATCAGTTTACTCTAAAGTCAGACCTTCCCCTTTATTTTCTCTCTTGTCCAACTTGTTTTCGTGTCTCTTTGTGGCTTGATCCTATCAAGCAGAGTCGATTGATTTACTATTTCCTCATCCCAGGCTGTGATTTTACCTGTTCTGTTCATCCCTTCCTGCCCTGGCTGATTGCTGAGAACATCCCTCAGTAGTTTGGCTTCCTGGGTGTCATTCGCCTGGAAGAATCTCCCCTGTGCATCGTTGTCGTAGGTCAGGAAAGTTATGTGGCCAGCGTTCATGATGAGACTTGTTCAGGTGAGGGGTACTTCTGTCTCTCCGCACGGCAGTCTCTTCTGTTTAGAACATTGCAATTGCCTAGCAATCACGACTAACATTCTTTTTACTACAATTCTTTATGGACTGTTTCACTGCCTACTACTTATTTCTGAAGTGATGGCACAGGTCACATTAAGGTAGAATTTATTTTCAATTGTAGTTTTGACAGATGGCGCCTCAGTAATCAAAAGGAAGAAACTGTGAGTGAAATAAATCCTGTTCAGTTAAAACTAGCCCACAGGTCATTTTTTCAGCACTGTATCCTTGCAAATATGAATTAATATGATTAATGTATGATTAATGGGATCTTCCTCATTCTGTCACTGTTTTGGTCCTTACCTTCTTCTGTTTGGTTTTACTGTTTTTAAAGAACCAGGGTTTTGATTCATTAATTTAGTGTTTTTCTGTTTTCTACCTCAGCTTTTGCTTCTGCTTCTACATTTATTATTTTCTGTATGTGTTTTCTTCTTCTTTTTTTTGAGGCAGGGTCTCACTTTGTGGTTCAGGCTGGTCCTGAGCCCAGCCTCCAACTCACATCACAGCAATCCTCCTGCCTCTGCCTCCCAAGTGCTGGGATTACAGACGTGAACCACCACGCCTGGCACTGTGGTATATGGTACTGGTTGCTGCTGGGCGTGAGTCACCATGACTGGCATTGTGGTATGTGATTATTGAGTGCTGGGATTATAGATGTGAGTCACAACACCCAGCATTATTATATGTGGTTAGTGGATGTTGTATGTGGTTAGTATGTGGATGAACCCGGGAATTTGAGTTTGCAAGGCAGGCGTGGAACCACTGAGCTAAATCCCTGGCCTAGTGTTACTTTTGGGAAGTCCTTTCTCTTAAAGTTTTGTCAGTTTTTAGTATTCTTTAATCCATAACACTGCAAAAAGAGTCAGTGACACCTTCTCTGTGAGAGCCATGACCCTCCTGTTGGTCCCTCCCATCTTTCTCCATTCTGACCCATTTGCAGAACCCTGACCTCCCCTTAGTGCTCATTCCTAAGAACTCGGGGTTTTCTTTAGCTTCACGGCTGTTTGCTGGGGGAGGCTTGCGTTGTCAGGAGACGGCAGCCCCCCTTTATGTTACGGCGGAGGATGAGCGCACATTGGTTCGCTTTCTCTTGCTGGGTCCTTAATTCCCTCTCTCCCTTCCTCCTTTCCGCCATGTCTCCACAGGAGCTGCCTTTTCATTTGGAATCTGCTTCTCTTCAGAAAACCCAGCTTGTCCCCCAGAGTGAGGGCTGGGAGCCAGCAGGTTTCCTCCCACCTGTGCTCAGCAGCCATCGCTCGGGGGAGGCTGTCTGTCACCTGGGCCCTCAGCGCCTCTCTGTGCTCTCCCAGCCTCTTTCCTCTTCGCTCAGCTCTGTGACACATGCCTCAAAGTGGTGGTGGGGGCTGGGAAACTCTTCTGGAAGAGAGGCGTCCTTTGTCCAAGTGACGTGAAGGTCAGAATAGTCTGTTTTGATGCGGCTGAGGGAATGGAGTGTGTGTGCTTTTATTTTTTTTCTCCGTGTTGGTTTTGTGGTGGTTTGGGAGGAGAAGGAAAGATCTGGAATCAAGCTACAAGCACTGTTTTCCAGACCTAGAAATCCCACCTGGGCCTAACCCAAGTTTATGAGCTCTGTTTGACATTAAAGGAAATTCAGCTCTTCTTAGTGATTTCTGTTTTTTTCACTGGTGATTTTTACGGAAGAGATATGTTATTTCGCAATCTAACTTTAGTTTTTTTGAGACAGGGTCTCATTATGTAGTTCAGGGTGGTCTTGAACCCACTGTGTAGTCTGGGCTGGCCTTAAACTCACAGTGATCCTCCTGCCTTCCAGAGGTGCTAGGATTACAGGCTTGTGCTACCAGACCTGGCTAAATCTAACTGAGAAACTTTAGAAGAAAAAACTCTGCCCCAAATCAGAGAACTAATTACCATGGTAACTAAAGCATTAATTTTTGATTTTTAGGTTATTTTTGATAATTCTTTTGGCCATTAAAATCAATAATTTTCACAATAACAGTCTTTTGATAGTTTTATATATGTGTGTACATCCTATTATTAAATATTCAATATTAAAGTCAATTCCTATTTATACTGTGAATTGTTCACATAGTACATTACTAATAAGGATTGAATACTTGCTCCTTCATAGACAAGAACGACAAGAACTGAACCAGGAAGCATTGATAGCTCAGATCTCTAAGGAGAGGTAGAAGTAGTTAATATGGAACCGAAGCCATGTGAGTCAAATGCTGAAGACCTCTTATCAAGTGGTGGCATCGCGTCCAACAGAGGTATGTACTTGTATACAGCAAAATGGGAAAAATTAGAATGAAGCAATCTTTGCAATATTCAGTCAAGCTCTTGTTTTTAGGGTGTTTAACTGCAGGCCCAGAATATGTTTTTAATTCTGATTTTTGAGGAAGAAATTTCTTAGTCTTTTAAATACGTGTGTCTGTGTTTTTAGCATAGGTGTACATTACTTCTGGGTGTAAAAATTGTTTCTGTGTTGAATTGCTTCAAGCCCGGCACACTCCACCGTGTCTCCCTAAGGCTTTCTCTTCCTATGTCTCTCGGACCCTAGAAGATTCTCCATCACCTCGGCCCCTGTCCTTCACCTGCCTCAATGTCCAGCCGGGCACCAAGTCCAGCTCCCCACACAGAAGAGTCTCTTGGATCCATGCTTTTCCTCTCTGTTCCATTTCCCATTGTCTGGCTTGGGCCGATCACTTCGGCCCTAATTATTTCAGTCAGGTGGTAGCAGTTAGGAAGATGGTCAGATGGAACAAATGCGTGGAGCTGAATACGGGGAAGGGCAAGGAGAGTGTGAAGGCTCCCGCTGGGCTGGCCTGCAGTCACAGCTGCTGCCTGTGGGCTGGAAGGACCCTGAGATGAGGAGCCCGAGTCTCACAGCAGAGGCTGCGAGGGGACAGAGAGGAAGCACTCCTCTGCCCCTCTGCTGGCTTCCATCCTGCCAGCACTAGCATAGCAAAGCCATAGTAGAATTCTATCTCAGCAGCCTGACACCGCTGAGAAATGTCCATGATCTTAGCCAGGCGTCTTTCCAGGGTGGTAGAACCCTTCTTTCAAAGTTGTACTATTCCAGATGAGTCCGTGACCCTGGATCCCTCCCTGGTCTGTCTTGCATTTCCATTCTCGCGTCTGGCCAGCACACACCTACGCAAGCATCCTCACCTTTTATTATGGTGCTCCTGTTGCCTGTGGTGTCCCCTGTCCTCTGAACTGGTTCATTCTTTTTGTTTTGTCTTTGTTTTTTTTTTTAATACCTTTATTGGTACATTACGAATACATGTCATCATTTGTCTTGAGACACGTCATCACAAGGTGTCTCACTAGACAGTTCAGGTTGTCCTTAAACTCACTATGTAGGCCAGGCTATCCTTGAATTTATAGCAATCCTCCTGCCTCAGCCTCCTGAGTACTAGAATTACAGGTGTTTGCCATCATGCTTAGCTGGACTGATTTGTTCTTGCTCCAAGATACTTCAGAGTGCCCCTGCTCAAGTACCATGTAGGTGTCCTCCCAGCCCTGTCCTCCTCCTGTGTCTTCTACTCTTCTCTTGGAGTGCGGTCACTATTATTTCACTTGCCTCTTTTTATCATGAGACCTTGTGTTTCTTTTGGGCTCAGAAGGGCACTACTTAGTGTAATGTTACTTATGAATAAACTAACTAATGGCACAGTTACATATGAATAAACTAATTATTGGATTATCTAACATTTAGGTCCTTCAGGCTCATTTTTTGTGTCATCTGTTCGTGGTACAGTAATTGAAAACACAGCTTCAACTGGGGCTTTGACACAGATTCCTATTTTTCCTAAATATGAAATGGAACTTGAGTCTCCTAGGAAAATCATTGCTTATCCGGGGAAGGAGCACATTGAACGTGTTTTGGAAGAATATTCACATCAAGTCAAAGATCTGCAGAGAAGACTAAATGAAGTGAGTTACATTCTTCTAGCACTGTCACATTCTCCTGTCACTGTTCCGGGGACACGAGGGACATGTATGCCTTAGAATAAAATCTCCACTTCCCAGATGAAGGTATTAGCTGTGGATCTGTTGATCAGACTTGTTAATTTGATGTGTGCCATTTAGTTGACTATTCAAAATTGAGCTAAGGAAAAGTCTACGTATTTTCCTTTTGTTAATAATTATTCATAGCCAGACACACCAGACTGCTTGCTGTCTGGTGTCCTTGCAGTGCTAGAGCTCCAGGCGTGGCCCAGGCTGCTGTCTCTACTCGCGGGCCGGGCCCTTGCAGCTCACGGCTGCCCAAGTAGGCCTTTCCTCCCGTGAAGCCTTTCCCCCACTTGGGGTGGGTGTGCTCTCTACAGTCACTGCCTTTCTGCACATGTTGTAATATTTAATATATCATATTATACTTACCACCACGTAGTTCGATTTCAGTGAGGGCAAACCTTTTAGTGTGTTAATGGTAACAGACAGCCTGTTACGGCACATGTGCCATAGGTTCACCACCAGCTCTGTCTCATGAGACTGTGAGCACTTTTAGGGGGAAGAAATCCCTACAATTTTATTGAGTGCTGAAAATTATGTACCATTGTAATATATACTGGACACTGGACAAGATAGGACTTGGCCATGTAAAGAAATAGTAATCCTTTATGACAAGGTCACT
The DNA here is from genome assembly GCA_004026965.1 of Petromus typicus. Lineage (NCBI taxonomy): Eukaryota > Metazoa > Chordata > Mammalia > Rodentia > Petromuridae > Petromus > Petromus typicus. The sequence goes on along the minus strand of PVIR01028681.1, from coordinate 4,954 downwards.
AAAGAACATATATAGAGACAAAACAAAGCAAGCACAGGAATACTAGTGAGGAAAAGAAACAATGTCTTAATTTATTTTCTGGGCCCATCCTCTGGCAGTGCTTGTCACACACTTAATTGGCTCCTAATAAATGTGTTAAATCTTTAAATAACGAGCAGGACTGTTTGGCTGCTTCTCATATTTAGCAGGACCTCCTGTGTTTGATGTGATGCTAGGTGCTGGGTAAAGAAAAATGGGCTGTGCACAGGGACGTCTGCAGTACAGTGGGAATAAGCAGTGATGGTAAATCCCAGTTGATACTTTGTATTTCTTATCCCATTTGACTTTTCTGCATTTGATACAAGTAATTTTTTTCTATTTAAAATTTTTATTTTGGTGTTGCTTGGGCAAATCCAGGCCTCATATATGCAAAGGCAAGTGTCCTACATTGAGCCATGCCCTTAGCCTCTATTCTTATTTTGCAACCTTTTTTTTTTTTTATGCTGGGGCTTGAGCACAAGACCTTGTGCATTGCACCACATTTTTAATTTCCAGGGCTTCTCCCCTGATCTCTGTAACGCAGCATCCTTTTTTTTTGTTTTTGTTTTTATAGCTGTAGTATCTCTTGAATTTCTGTACACATAACAGTTTTTGGAAGTATCCCTTCATTCTTTGTATTATCTGTCTTTCTGGGTATTTGTTTGTTCCTTCTGGTGTCTGTTTTTATTTTAGAATCTCTCAGGCCTCAGTGGCTTCGTTTTCCTCCTCAGACTGAAGGATGAGGCAGCAGCAGAGCTGCTGGCAAACTCACTCTTTAGGGTAGAACTTTAGGTCATCGCTTTGGGACTTGCGGTGAAGCATTGTCTGCTACGCAGGGAGACCCCTCCCTGCCTGATTTGAGAGACCTTTGTTAATTTCGCTGTAGCTGAGTGCATTGATTTTTATGAGGCTTTGTCTGTTGCGAGTATTTCAAGCCTGGTGGAAGTAGGATTTGGCTTTTCTATACACATAATTTTGATCAATTCTGCTATTTTAAAATAAAAAAAAATTGTTTCCGTTTTCATTGTGAGGGAGAAGCCACATTTGTTTTAGATTTATCGCAAGGTAGAGGGTAGGTGAAAAGAGGCCGAGCTGGAGGTGAGGAAACTGCTTACGCTATTCAGTATTCTGGGTGAGAGGTGAGCAACTGGGCCCTGAGTAGCAGGGATGAGGGAAGTGCCACATACATAACAAGAAATTATCATAGTCTTTTAGAAATGATTAGCTACGGGGATCTGCATTCCTGTAATGGAGATTAATTTGCTTGGCTTTTTCCCCCAGAGCAATGAACTGCATGAAAAACAAAAGTTCTACTTAAGGCAGTCGGTCATCGACTTGCAGACCAAGCTTCAAGAGATGCAGATGGAGAGAGATGCCATGGCTGACATCAGGTTGGGATTTGTTCCCTGAACTTTGTCCCCCATTGATAGTGCTAGGGACCCAGCCAGGACCCCGTGTGTGCCAGGCAAGTGTTCTACCACTGAGCTCTACCCCCCGCCCTGGAGTTACTTTCAAAGCTTTACTCTTTAGAAAAATCACTTGTGTGCATAGTATTATCACATCAGTATTTCTTTTCTTTCATTAATTTCATAGACGAAGGGAGAGTCAGTCCCAGGAGGATATGAGAAATCAGCTTCAAAATACAGTGCATGAACTCGAAGCTGCCAAATGCCTGAAGGAGGACATGCTGAAAGACAGCAGTGCGCAGATAGAGCAGCTCAGAAAGACCATGCTGAGTCATGAGGGGGTCCTGCAGGAAATTCGGACCATCCTAGTTGACTTTGAAGAAGCCTCAGGCAAGAAAATACATGAACAGGACAACATGTCTACCTTGCCCTTCCGAAGCTTGGGCACAGCTGTTAGTAAAATGCTAAGAGAATTAGACACAGAAATTTCTTATCTGAAAGGGAGGATATTTCCAGTAAGTGGTGAGAATACTACTTGAATTCTATATTAAAATGCACTAACAGAACAGTATTTATTACACATACAATTTTTATAAATTTTTAACAGTAAGCCTAATTCTTGTTTTTACTCTTTGAAATATAGAAGTTACCTTCACAGTGATCATTGAGCTGCTCTCTGATACGGGGGATTGAACCTAGGGCTTTGTATATGCCAGGCAAGAGCTCTTCCACTGAGCTATAGTCCTTTTTATTTTTTATTTTGAGGCAGAATTTCACTAAGATCACTGGGCTGGCCTAGAATTTGTGATCTTCCTTCCTCAGCCTCCTGGGTAGCTGGGATTACAAAGGTGTGCCACCATGTCCTTACCCTCAGTGACCTGTGTTGACAGGAAGTTAGCTTGATTTACCTGGACAGTTTCACAAAAGTGTAACCAGAGTATAAGATCTAATGAAGTACAATAATAGAGTTTATTGGAATTTAGATTCTGTTTGAATCTCTAAAGCATACCGTTAATTGAAAATCTATACATTTCTCAACTTTTAGCTCTTCCAGTACAAAAAGCAATGTCTCTTTTTAAAAAACTAGGTGGAGGATCAGCTTGAAACACTGAAAACTGAATCACAGAACAAAATAGAACTACTGTTACAACAACATCAAGACAGGTAGGTTTCTGATTGAGGTATGCAAAATCATAATGAAATCACACCACATTTGTATAGTCTCTTACCTGAAGTTCCAAAACCTAAACAGCTCTGAGATGCTGGGCATAGTGGCACACACTTGTAATCCCAGCACTTGGAAGGCTGAGGCGGGAGGATCGCTGTGATTTCCAGGCCAGCCTGGGTTCCATAGTGAGTTCAAGGCCAGCCTGAAGTACCCAGCAAGACCCTGTCTCAACAGTTAACAACAAACAAAAAGCAATAATAATGACAAAGCACTGAGTTGCAGAAGACCTTTTTCACAAGTTGTTGCATACTTATGTTAAAGAAAATATTTTTTCTGACCTTTCTTAAAACAATAAGAAAGGCTTAATTCAATAGAGATTTTTCCAGAGGGGAAATAGGCCTACCTGAGCTCTCAGCGTGGCAGGGCAAGTGGGGAATCAGCATTCGGAGTGATTACAAGGATTCCTGCCCAAGAGCCTCCCAAGGAATTAGTGTGTCACCTGGGGGATGAGGAACGTCATCAGTCAGGCTTTGAGGATGGAGGAGTCTTGCTAAACTGACTGAGCAGAATTCTTGCTAGGATTGTGCTGGACCAGAAAAAGGATTGGAGCTAAGAGCGAGGCCTAGGTAAGAGAGAGCTTAGAAAAATTAAAGTTCGGCCAAGGACTGTATCTTTGTCACTCATTTGTTGGCAGAACCGGACATGAGCTAATGTATTTGTAATGTGTTTGGTGTATAGGTCCCTACCCTAGATCTCACTCAGAGTGTCATAAAATATACGGTACTCATAATTCTTTTTCTGAGACTGGGTTGCCCAGGCTGGGTTCAGTGATCCTCCTGCCTCAGCCTCCCAAGTAGCTACAACCTCAGGCCTTCACCACTGTGCCCTACTCAGCACTCATAATTCATTTTATCATTGTAAAATATAAAAATTCTGCATTTCAAAACCTGGCTAACCTTTAAAAGATTTGGATAAAGGATTCTGGACTAACAGAGTAGCACATGCAAGTCTGAACAGAATGCTAAATTGAGAGTATAGAAAATCATTTTTAAAATAATTCATAGTCAAGCGAAATTTTCTGTTTTAATTAACCATTACCACATTCTTTCTATAGGATTGAGCAGTTGATAAGTGAACATGAAATTGAAATAACAGGACTTACGGAGAAAGCCAGCAGCGCTCGAAGCCAAGCCAACAGTATCCAAAGTCAGCTGGAAATTATTCAGTATGTGTGCTGAGGATCTGAAGTTGAATTCGTAATTGAAATTGATCTTCATTTTAAAAATACTATTTTAACTAATTAACTGCTCTGAGATCTTTTAGCCATTGCTTAGTAGTTGATCCCATAAGAAAGCATATGTATTCCTAAAATGTACCAATAAACTCAGTTTATTAAGAAAAGAAAATACACTTTTTTCTAATTCTTAAATGCACAGAAAAGATGACTTAATATATAGATAAGATTTTTTTCTTGGTTCCAAAAATTGAACTCAGGACCTTACACTTGCCAGACAGGCGCAGTAGTGCTGAGCTACATCGCTGGTCCATATATAGATCATATTATCTAATCATAAAAGAAGTATTCAGATCTCCTGAAACCAGCTGTCTTAAGATTTGTTAAACTGATAAAGCAAAGTAAACAAGTATACCACATACGTATTTGTGCATATATGTTCATAATACATATGGATGAAGTACATATGCATATAAAGGTTTATTGATTTGGAAGTGGGCACTGGAAATCGCACCTAAAGCCTTGTGCATGCTGGAAGTACTCTGCCACTGAGCTATGCATGTCTCTAGTCTTTTTAAAATTTTTCTTTTGAGACAGGTTCTCACTTAGTTGCCCAAGCTGGGCTTAAACTTGGAATCTTGGGGGCAGGATAAGTGAAGAAGGGAAAGAAAAACTTTTATGGGTAAAAAAAGGAAACAAAGAGCCAGGGATATAGCTCAGTGGTTCCAATGCCTGCCTTGCAAGTGCAAGGGCCTGGGTTCCATTCCCAGTAACCACGTAGAACAATGCCAGCCATGGAGACTCACGCCCAATTGCAGTCAGTACCACACACCACAGTGCCGGGTCAGTTGGCTCGTATCTGTAATCCCAGCACTAGGGAGGCAGAGGCAGAAGGACTGCTGTGAGTTCAAGGCTAAGCTCAGGGCCAGCCTGAAATACAAAAGTGATACCCTCTCTCAAAAAAAAAGACAAAGCTTATATACATGGAAGTGAGGGATTTGGAGGGACAGGGGAATGGGGAAATAATGAGAATTAAGTTGTGTCATGTACTGGTACAGATTCTCGATGTCGATTGTGATCACAACATGTGTATAAAATGTACCAATAAAATCAGTTAAAAAAAAAAAA
>PVIR01028680.1:0-21736 GCA_004026965.1 Petromus typicus | reverse complement strand
AAAAAAGACAGATCATAAGTCTGGGCAGCAGGCGGTAAGTCTGAACACTGCTAACCAGGTGGTCACTAATCAGACCAAGGAACCAGCATAAAAGTAGCACACAGTCTCACACATCTGGCCCTGATCAGAGTGAAGCAATGCAGTTGGATATAGTTTTAGTGCCACTTCTCCAAACTTACTTCATACTATCAGAATGACAGGTGCTCGGCAAACAGGGAGTCCTTGGTAAGTAACAGCTACCTAGAATTTACATTGGTGTAGAGAGCCTGGGGTTGGGTGGTCTATTTCTGGAGAAACAAGAGTGAACAAATTTCTCCACAAAGCTAATGACCATGTCTCATGTTTACTTAGAAATATGTCTTCGTCTGGTATCAGCCATCACTACTTGACATATTGCCCTTCAGTACCTACAGGGTTTGCACAAGATCCTCTCAATCTGTCTGGGCTCCTGCTGGGTGCTCAATCTTTACAGCAACCATGTCAGCTGGGCACTCTTGCATCTGACACAAGGATTAGGGTAGGGAGGTGATGCAATGACAGAAAGTTGGTCACCTGTTTAGGGTAAAGGTCTATGTCCTAAGCATTTCCTTCTGGGTCATTATAAAAACTTTGTCTATGCTCTACACTATTTTCTTTTTTTTTTGGTACTGGAAATTGAGCTCAGGACCTTGCACTTGCAAGGCAGGCCCTGAAACCACTGAGCTAAATCCCTGGCTTGTCTGCGCTCTTTTCTTATTCCAACATCTACCTGTGTTTCTTAGCTTTGGGTTTCTACTCTTTATTTTCAGAATGCCCCACTGCCATCAGAACGGTCTCCTCTCCATGCAGGTTGCTCCCCCTGAGCACATCCAGCTGTCCGCAGGTCCTCAAGTCCTGACTTCCCCCAGGAGTCATTCTCCCCAGAAGTCCCCATCCAGGGAGCTCCTACTGCACGCTCTCCACATCTGGGACGTGGAATTATCTCTTGGTACCTCTGTCAGTTCTCAGGAAAGGACCTACATTAATCCTTGTATTTGTTTCATCCCTTGTACTACTGAGTCTGGTACCCCATGAATAAATAACATTGTGCACTGTGTAGTTTCCCAGTACTGTTGCATGACAATATGTGTGTGCTGATGATGGTCATATAGCTATTTTTGGCTCTTTATGTGAAATAGCTAACATTTATTGATGTCCAAATTGATTCTAGTCACTGACGTTCCTCAACTTGATTTTTGGGTACTCAGTAAATGCCTGAACTCTAAGTGAATGATTTGGTGAAATGTCATGAGTTGGGTAGATCTTAGTAAAGAGCTCTCAGCTGAGGAAGTAAAGCACACAAACACTCAGAATCAATCAGTGCACAGCTTTCTCATCACCTTCCTCCTCCTCCAGTGAGTATACAACCTCAAGCCTGACTCTCCTCACCATCCATGTGCTTGTTCTTTCTATCTATGTGGCATATGTTCCTCTGCACTTGGCCTCCATTAGTGGTGTTGTCTTTGGTTCACTTCCTCTGCTGTGTAGTCCTCCACCCCATGGATGCACCATCAGTCATGCATTCTGGTCTAGAAGAATGGTCATCAAAAATTTGTGTCCTTGGATGGAGATTTAGCTCAGTGGTGCTGTTGCCTATGCTGCAAGTGCAAGGTCATAAGTTTGATCCCTAGTGCTAAAAAATAAAAAAACATTCCTGTTATAATTCTGAGGAATTATGGCTATATAAAGCTGTAACCCAGGCCGGGGGATTTAGCTCAGTGGTTCCAGTGTCTGCCTGGCAAGCACAAGGTCCTGAATTTGATCCCTGGTTCCACATATCGCAGTTTTGGGTGTAGTGGCTAACACCTGTAATCTCAGCACTTAGGAAGCAGAGGCAGGAAGATTGCTGTGAGTTCGAGGCTACTTGGGCTACATAGGGAGTTCAGGGCTAATCTGAACTACAAAGCGAGACCCTGTCTTGAAAAACTAAAAATCAAACAAACAAAAAACCTTAAAAAAAAAAAAAGCTGTATCTCAAATGGAAAAAAAGTTTGAATATAGAATACAGGTTGCTTAATAGCTGATCTCAAAATATAGAGATTATTATTTTATACCCAATGCAATTATAAAGGCCCAGGAATGTGGTGGAGGGCTGGACATGATGGTGCATGACTGAAATCCAGCTGCTGGGAAGGCTGAGGCAGGAGGACCTGAAGTTTGATGTCAGATTCCTGAACGATTTAGTTAGATTCTGTCTCACTATAAAATAAAAAAGAGCTGAGGATGTACTTGAAGTTTATCTCAGTGCTAGAAAGAAAAAAGAAGAGGAACAAGTAAAATAACAGTAGGAGATGGACTTGGTTGAACTTTTCTGGCTGAGGATGGATGAGACAGTTGTATTAGAACTCTTCAGAGAAACAGAACCAAGAGAAGACATTTCTCTTTAGCTACGGTGTCTTTCTATATACCTTCAGCATTGCTAGAGATGAGTTCCAGCTTATGTCTATTGTATCAGTCTACTTACGTATACAGATAAATAGAGAATTGGCTCATGAGAGTATAGAGGCTAAGAAGTCTCAGAGCAGCTTTCAACCAACTGGAGACCCAGGAGATAGACCTGTGCTACTCTAGTCCCAAAGACAGTGGGCCTGAGACTAGAAAAGAGCAGATCTTTTAGTTTGTGTCTCACAACATGAAAACATACTCACCCCAGGTCCCAGTGGTCAGGCAGGGTGAGTTCTGTCAAACTCAGTCTTTTTTTATTACATTCTCTAGGCCCATCTACAGAAGTAGGGCCACCTGCTTTGCTCAGTGTGCCAATTAAAATACTTATCTCATCTGTGAGGACACATTCAGAGTTATGTTTGGCTAAATGTCTGGCAATCAAATGGGCCAGGATAATTGACACATAAAATTAACTACCATTTCTTAATGCAAGAAATGTGAATAGCCTTTAGAAGGTGGGAAAATCCATGAACTAGATTCTGATGACCTGGATGATCCCAAAAGAATGCTGCCCGGCTGGTATCTTGAATTTAACAACGTGGAATCCATTTTGGATAGTTTTGACCTTCAGAACTAGAAGACGACAGGTCGGTACTATTTAAATTGCTAAACTTATGGGGGTTTAGGATAGCATTTATTTATGAGCTAATCTACACCATTAAGTATGACAGTTTAGGATAGTATCTATTTATGGGCTAATCTACACTATTAAGTTGACAAGTTTTTTAAAACTATGTTATCTTTATGAGGGATGATTTTTGGATGTTGAACTCATGAAAGTGTTTCTGTCATGAAAGAATTTTGGATTTAGTAAACAATTTTCCATCCTCTACAGAGATGATTGCATGGGTATGTCCTACTTTCCATTGATATATCCATTGGTATATTACATTCATTGAATTTAGTATGGTAAACAACTGTGAATCTGTAAAACAACCTTGCTAAGCAGTGGTTTATAATTTTTTATAAATTGCTAGACTTTGGTTGCTACTAGTTCAATGAGAATTCTTGTATCAGTGTTCCTATGGGTTATTTAGTTGAGTTTACTTTTATTTTGTGTTCTTTCTTCTGTGTTATCAAGGTACTTTTACATTTTTGGAATGAATTGAGAGGTGTTTTCCCTGTGCTAGTTATAGAAAGAGTTTGTAAGAGTTGGAATTAATTTTTTAAATACTTGGTAGAATTTACCATTGATGCTATAGTTTGTGTCTCACAGCATGAAAACATACTCACCCCAGGTCCAGGTGATCAGGCAAGGCGAGTTCTCTCAAACTCAGCCTCTTTTATTGCATTCTATAAGCCCATCTACAGAAGTACAGCCACGTGCTTTTTTCAGTGTGCCAGTTAAAGTACCCATCTCATCCAGAAACACTCTCACGGACGCACTCAGAGTTCTGTTCCACTGAGTTAGGTTCCATTCAGAGTCCCATTGCCTGTGTCATGCTTACTGAGCTTTTTGGAGCTCTAGAATGGTTTTTAACCAAATTTAGAAAGTTTTCAGCCATTACTTCTTTTGTTTCTTTTAATCACTTTTTTCTTCTGATACTTTTAATAAGTACATATTGCTATAAAATTGTGTCACACTCCTCTTTGAGATTATGCTTATTTTCTTCATTAATTTCCCCACTACTCTTTGAATATGTAACTTCTGTATGAATATTTATCCAGTTTATGTGTTCTTTTTTGTGTGGTACTAAAACCGAAATCAGTGTCCTGCAAATGTTATACAAGTGCTCTATTGGCAAGATACATCCCTGGTGCTTTTCATTTTTATTTTGAGACGAGTCTTGATGACTTTCCCAGGCTGGCCTTGAACTTATGATCCTCTTGCCTTGGCCTCCTAAATAGGTGAGACCACAGGCATGGACCATCATGCCTGGCTTAAATTTATGTGTTCACTCTTCAAGTTCAAACCTAGTATTGCTTCCAAGTAGTTAATATTTCATTTTTCTAACTGTGCCTTTTGGATTCTTTATTTTTAGCTTAGTATACTTTAAAAAAAGTAATTTCCTTTTATTTATTCATATGCTGTTCTGAAGGAAGCATTATTACCACAGTTTCTTTGTTTAGATATGATTTTCTTTACTTTTAAAAACATTTATAATTGTCTTGAAGTCTTTACAATATCAAATATCCAGATATCCTCAATGGCAATTTATGTTGCATATGTGTTTGTTTTTCTTTGTATGAAGTCTATCTTCTTTCTTCTTTGCATGTCAGTTTTTGGTAGATAAAATGAAGATTTTAGATTGCTTCAACTTTGGAGCTTTCTTTCTTTCTTTCTAGGATTTAATGAGTGGTTCAAGCTGGCTTATATCTCAATATTGCTCTGACTCAGTCTCTCAAGTGGATGAAGTACAGGTATGCAGCACAATAACCACATTATATAGCAATCCTTGACACAAATTCTTCACCAACCTTTGTTGGTGCTTATTGTTTATATTATTCTGTTTAGTGATTGCATGAACTATTTTCATGTAGTCTATTGGCCTCACTGTCTGCTCAGAAGTCATGTTCACAATTATCCTTAGGTAATAAAGTTTGCCGCAGGCTTGTCTTATCTTCTTCCCTGGTGTCTTTAGTATCTTTCTCTGTTGATATCTCACCAAATGCTTTACCTCTAGTAAGTGCAAACTAACTGCTCTACCATTGTCAACAATCCTCTGGGGTAACATTTCTCTATTTGCTTCTCAAGATTCAGCTTCTGTAGTGTGGATTGCTTTGCAGGCTCAATGTACCTTCAGCGCATGGAGGCTGATCTCTTTCACCCTCTGGGTGGTTTCTCTTCAGTTATTCCAGCAAAACACACACCTATAACTCATTGTCTTTCCTTATCAACAAAGAGGGTAGACATTTCTACAAACGTTGTGTGTGTTACATCTCTTCAACCATGTGGTGCAGCAGCAGATTATCATCTTTGTCCAGGCAAGGAGTCACAATGAGCCTTTTCCAGTAAGATCTAGATTACAGCTTTTGGGGGTTGGAAATAGGGCCTTCTTTCAGTTAAATGTCTCAGTCCTAGGGATTGTGGTGCATCTTTTTGCCTGGAGTTATCATATTCTTTTGATTTCTTTTTCTTCTTATTGATCAATTCCTTTTGGTCCAGTATCTTGGTATAGTTCATAACTGCTTTATAATTAATGTTTCCTCCCACACTACAGAAGCTGGATGCTGGCCAAAGTCTATACATGGTGGAAGCCTCTCCAGCCAGCACCTGGAACCTACAGATGTCCTAGTCTATGTCTCCTCATTCCTCTTCACTGACAGAGATGAAAATCACTGAGGCTTCTATTTCCAGTTTCACACAGTAAGAAACCATTGTGTGTTTTGAAATTAGAGATAATTACATGATAATTGGCAACAATTCTACTGTCCATCCATAGAAGATATGTGAAGAGGACTGAAATAGTGACACATGGAATAGTGTGTAACAGTGAGAGGAAATGAAATTATGTACCCAGCAAAGGAGAATCTCACAACACATTGTTGAAAGGAGTCAGGCAGAAAGAATAGAACTAAGTGAAATGAGTCTTGGCTGTTAGATGAAGGAGACTAATGCCCTGTTGTGAGTGTGTGGGGTGATGGCTGTGATGGGAAGAAGGGGACATCAGAGATGTGCTGTGCTGTGATTTGTGGGTTGGTTTCGTGAGGTTGTTCACTTTGTGAAAATTCTTCAAGCTGAACACTTACAGCTGACATCTACATAAGCATAGGTGTGTACAGATGTACTACAAATTAAAGATAAATACAAACGACAGGCAATGTGTACAACCACCTTTTGGTACTGGGATAGGAAACTAGGGCACAGCAACATGGCTGGAGCAATTGGGTAGGATCTTTGGATAAAGAGAGTTGTTTACCATGGGTGCAGAATAGCAGCTCTTGAGCCTGACACAAGATCAAGCTAAGCCCTGTACCTGGTACCAATCTTTGGACACTAGAGCATACTGAGCCTAACACCTGATGGAAAGTAGGAAAAGATGGCAGCAATCAGCTTTGCACTGCTGTCCTCTGGTTATTGCACTGATCCATTCTTCTTGTGGGACCTATGTCCTGTCCTGTTCTTCCTTCCAAACACCCTGTTCTCCTTGAGTGCTTCATTTGTGCTTCTTTTCCTTTTCTTCTTACTCTTTTCCCTAGATAAATGTTAGTCTTTCACATAAACCAATTGTTCTGAACAATCATTGAATGAGACAGTAAGATCTTGGGAAGTATTGCTGGTCCCTACATCGCCCAGTAACAGCAGCACTATTTATTTACACTGCCCAGAAGTGTGTGTGGGGGTGATCTTCATCTTGCTAGGTAAATAGATAAGGAAATTATGGTTCTATGGCTGCTCCTCAATGATATAATGAATATTTATAAATATTATGCTGCTTTTCAAAAGAAGAGATTCTTAGCGTGTGCTGTATACAGCTCGGATATATGTCAGGAACAATTTATTTGGGAGAAATAATTACACAGTTGGACTATGCCTGGGCCGAGCTTTCCTGCTTGCAGACAGACTTGGGGACTTTACTCTTAGCTTCACCTCTGGTAACAACAAGGACTCCAATAGTTATGTATGCTGTGACACTCCAGGGCAGAACTACGCCAGTAGATACATAATTCTTCAAGGGCTATTGCCTGTGTTTGGCCTGCTTGCCAGGTCTTTTGAGTCCTTGGCTACGTAAGATGGGGGCGGGGGGGGGGGACAAAGGGTGTCGCAAGCTCGGATGTGCCCTCTTTGCTCCCCAGAGTAGCACGGATCAGGCCCAAGCTCACCTTCTTCTGTAAGTCTCATTTCTGTCTGTTTATTAATTATTTCATCTTGTGCTGTCAGGCTCACAGGAAACTAGAACTTACCACAAAGTTTCTAGTTATATCTCCTTCCCCAGTTTCCAACAGATATAAGCCTGAGGACAATGCATTAAATGGAGTAAACCAGGCCCCAAAACATAAATGCGACAGGGTCCCATTTATGGGTAGTGCTAAAGTAGTTTCAGACTCTTAAGAGAGTTAAAAGGTGGTTGTCAGGGGTGGCACAGTAGGAGGGAGATTGTTTATAAGGTATAGTTTCAGTTTTGCAAGAGTTCTACTGTTGCACAGCAAGATAATTTCATTTAAAACTTTTGTACTGCACATTTCAAATGGTTGTGATGTTTTATTGTTACAGGGTTTTTAATGGCAATTAAGCCAATAACTGAATGAGAAGCATAGTTCATACTCTCTTCCTGTCCAGCCTTCCATAGATCCTGAATAGGCCGGACTAGGATTTGTTCAGCAGTTCCCAAATCCACTGGATATGGTTTGCACAGCCACATTTTGGTATTGAGGCTAGAGCCTTTGGTAAAAGACTAGAGAATGGCCTATCACAAGTCTTTATTCTCTTTCTGAAAATAATATGTACCATGGGCTAGTTTGTGGACAGTTTTGACCTGTATTCTTTCTTTCAAGAAAGAAAGAAATTATCAGAACTATTATAGAAAACACTTAACAAACCTGAGCCCTGTGCTCACCAAGTGCCTGAGACTCTGGGAGTACTTACTCCGTTGGCTGAACTTTCTCCTTTTCTCCACCTCATGGATGCACAATACAGAGAATGGGGCTGAGGTCATAAAATGAGCAAGTGGACAAGACAGCATTTAAATGCAGGTGGACTGGAGTCTTTGTTGACACTCTTACCCCCCTGTTGTTCCCCTATGTCCTGCTTTATAGCACATCAGGTTTTAAGAGCAATTAACTGAGGACTTGGGAATGAGATGTGTTATGCCCACCTACCAGGTTCTGTTGCAGGATGAGGATCTTATTTCCTATTTTATAGTGAGGAGATCAGGTTATGGACATGGCAGCCACACATATGAGACCTGTTCCTCAGCGCCTCCAGAGGGGGGATGCCATAGGAGACCTAGCCTTGTTGATTCTTATGGAGACCTCATCTCAAATTCCCCTGGTGGGCAAGATGGGTTTCCCTGGCCACTGCACGCCTTGGGGAGCAGGTTCTTCCAGCTTCCGTTGCCCAGCTAACCTCTAAGAGATCAGGCCACTGAGGCAGGCAGAGCACAGAAGGAGTGGGTGGAGACAGAGCCAATATAACCAGCCATGTCCTCTTCACACATGTTCCCAAGCTGGTTCTCACAGGTCTTTGGCCTCAGAACATGGCGGTCTTTTTGCTTGTGCTGGTACTACCTCTGCTGATCTTTCACCTAGGACTCTGCATCTGGGTCGTGGTCAAGCATTTTTTCAACACAGAAATACCCTCTGCCTTGCAACATCCTATGAGGTTCAGATTTCTGCACTGCGTGTTCATGTATGTGATCAACTTGGTGAGTATGCTCTCGGGCCCCATGGTAAATTGGGATTGCTGTCTCTATACCTTTTCTCGCCTTCCCTTTTTAATCTCCCTTCCATTTCCAGAGTCCCTCAAGACAGAGTTGGCAGTAGTTTGTATTTTATATATATATATAATTTTAGTTTTTTGAGACAAGGTCTCACTTTGTAGTGTAGGCTGACCCTGAACTCACTGTGTAGACCAAACTCAGACTCACAGCAATCCTTCTGCCTCTGCCTCTGGGGGCTGGGATTACAGACATGAGCCACCACGCCTGGCTCGTATCTCCCCTTTCGATTCTCTCTCTCCTTTCATCCTCCTTCCTTCTCCTCTTCCCTGTATCTTTCTTTTCTCCTTTCCTTCCTTCTGTTCATTCTCTCCTTAATTTCTTCCTTCCATGCTTCCTTCCTTACACTGCCTCCTCTGTATTTGTTCTTTCCTTTATTTTCCCCTCTCTCCCTTCTGTCTCCCCTCCCTCCCCTCCCCTACTTCTTCTCCATCCTTTGCTTCCTGTTTGTGTCCTTTCATGGTTCTTTCCATCTTTGTCTCTGTAATTCACATCCCTCTTCTTTTACCTTCTTTCCTGCCTTCCGTACTTGTCTCATTTCTTCTTATTTTCATTTCTTTCTTCCTTCCCTTTCTTCTTTCCTTATTTTGTTCTTATTTCCTTTCTTCCTTCCTTCTCTTCTGCCTTTCCTTCCCTGTTTCTTTTCCTTTTTTCCTTCGCAACTACTTTGCCTCTATCTTTCCTTCTCTTTTCCTTCTCTTCATGTATTTTTATTTTCATCCTTGTTTCCTTGATATTTCTTTTTTTCTTTCCTTATCTGTTTCTTTTTCTCCTTTGTTTTTCCCTTCACTCTCCACTCCACCTCCCTCCTTCCATTTCTTTCTTCAGCATCAAAGACTCGGGCAGCATCAATAAGTGAGCTCATTTCTGAGAACTCACTGGCAGTTGCAGACCCATCGCCTGAACATCCTTCTCCTTCCATGCATTTACCTTCTCTCAGCTGTTTTCTTTTTTTTTTTTTTTTCCCTACCTTCCTCTAAATGTAAATACCTTGAAGGCAGACACTGCAATATACAGCTTCTTATTCTTGGAATCAAGCACAGGGCCAGCACCTCATGAGTACTCTCCCTGGGTGAGATCATAAGGAAGTTTGAGTTGCATTCAGGATGGCCCTCCCGGCCAGGCCCTAGGAAAGATTCAGTATGGGACAGTGGCCAAAAACTAACACCTGTGACAGTCCTAGGACAATTTGGAACAATAGTTTGCCCTTATGTAGGAGGCAAGCAACTTGAGTTCATCCCAGTGTTGCAACCCTGGGGACTAGAAGTGGCCAAACAGCTCACACCGATTAGCTCTGGGGGTGCTAGGAAACATGGACGGGGCTGTAGCCAGACAGTGTTTGTCTTCTTACACTGCCTATCACGAGCTGTGAGGTCAGGGGCCACTTGGATACCTCAGTGTTCGCAGTTTCATCTGTGAAATGGGGATGATGGTGCCTGTCTCATCAGGCTGGTAAAAATGATAGATGGATTAAGAATTATTTAGTGAGAAAAAAAATGAATACTGTCCCTGAAATACTGAAATCTTTCACCAAGAGCATGCATGGATCACGTGAAGTCTGAGCTCTATTATCAACCCAGTTAGAGGCCCTGACAATTAGCATTTCTTTCTTTCTTTTTTTTTTTTTTTTAGTTTTTTAAGACAAGGTCTCACTGTAGCTCAGGCTAGCTTTGAACTCACTGTGTAGCCCAGGCTGGCCTTGAACTCAAAGTAATCCTCCTGCCTCTGCCTCACAAGTGCTAGGATTACAGGAGAGAGCCACCACCCACCACACCTGGTGAAAATTCGCATTTCTGAGGCTTGATGTCCCTCATTTGCTCATCTCTGCGCCCCTGTGGGTAGCCTCCAGAGCAGTCTCCACATGCTGCTTAGTTAGTGAGCTGTGATTGAAGAGAAATACTGAAGGTTGGAAGAACCCCATTTTCCAGGTTCCTTGGATATGTGGAGCTCTTGTTCTTAGTCTTGGGACTGCAGATTACTCTGTCATTTCTAATGACAAAAACAGACCCAAAATATGAGATGAGTGGAAGAGGTGATCCAAAATAATGACAATGTACTCTGTGTGATCTTACCTTGTAACTGTATTTTACCAAATATCTGGCTTTTATCTTGTTTGAGCATATTTATAAACAGACTCGGCAAATACATGGCCTGATTGAAAAATATGGGGAATGATTAAGTTTTAAAAATTAGTATCATAAAGACACCACTGCCATTAAACTCCTTGAAAACACTTCCCTTTATTTGAACATGTTAATGTCTTCACTCTCTCCACTTTCTGAAGCACAGCTGTAAGTCCTTTTTTGTGACTGATTTTCTGTAGTGTGATTAGAAATAGCGTGAATTTATTTCACTTATGAGAATGTCCTGAAGGTACATCCATTTGAATATAAATGACTCAACCTTATCATTTTTTATGGTAGAATAATATTCCATTCTATAAAAGAACCACATCATCTTTATCCAGTCTCTTGTTGATGGACATTTTGGTTGTTTCCAAGATTTTAGCAATCACAAACTGAGCTGCTATAAACATGGGTGCACCTATGTCATTTTGATATGAATCTTTTAATTCTTTTGTGTATATACCTAAGAGAGGAATGGCCAGATCAAATGGGACCTCTAGTCCTAATATTTTGAGGAATGTCCACACTGATTTCTACAGGGGTTGTCTGGGCCTACACTCCCATCAACAGTGGAGAAGAGTTCCTTTCTCTCTGCAGCCTCACCAACATTTGTTACTGGCTAATTCTGAGATAGCAGCCATTCTCTGTGGAGTGAGATGAAATTTCAGTGTGGTTTTCATCTGCATCTCTCCAATGACCAGTGATGTTGAGCATTTCTTCATATACCTCTTAGCTGCTTTTACATCTTCCTCTGAAAAGTGTCTGTTCATTTCAGATGCCCATTTTTGAATTGGTTTTTTTCAATTTGGGTGGGATGATTTTTTAAAGCTCCTTATATATCCTAGATAATAGCCCTTTATCTGAGAAAATGCTGGTAAAGATTTTTTCCTATATTGTTGGTTGCCTTTTTTGCTCTGTTGGTGGTTCCTTTACTGTGCAAAAGCTTTTTAATAGGGTGATATGTGTATATATCTTATCTTTTCTCTGGTATGAGAAAATTAAGATGTCAATGAGTTCTAGTATTTATAGTAGCTATTGTGAAATAGAAAATATTTAAAAGGAAATAGGATGTAAGGGTAAATAATGAAGGGAAAAAGAATTTGATGGTAATAACAAAAATGGAAAGGAAGCTTATGTATATGGGGGTGGGAAGTTGTAGGGTGGGTAGAGGAATGGGAAAAAATGAGAATTAAGTTGTGTCATATACTGGTACAAATTCTCATTGTTAAATGAGATGATGATGTGTATATATAATGTACCAATAAAGATTTGAATTAAAAAAAAGTGGGGTGACTGCTGCTGTCCAGTGCCATCCAGCTGACAGGCAGTTTCAGGAAACATTAGTGGGGTGTCCTCATCCATCTTATTCACAGGATAGCACTATGTGACTTCTGTCTCTTCCTCAAAGTAAGGGCCAGGACAGGTAAACATTTTGAAGCACCTCAGGACACCAGGGCAGACGTAACACCCAGACCGAAGACACTCAGGCAAGAATTACTTCTGGCCCCATTTCAGGAAGTGGTGACCCAGATGAGATTTATGCATGGTGTGGTTACTGTTTTGAAGGCTGTCAATGGCACTGTGTCTTGACTGTGATAAAAGTGTTAACAAATTACACACACACTTTGTCCTGTTAATCACACCTTGTGTGTAGTCCTTTGCCATTGTCACACCTATTCTCAGTTCTCCATTTCTGTTCTGTGCTGAGCACGAACATTGCGCAGGATCTTCCACATCACAGCTCCACATGTGCATTGCTGAGTGTTGAGACAGGTGACCAGGTGGCTTTGCCACTCTAGTTGGGTAGAGTCCAGCACAGAATCGACAGAGCAAGGGTATCTGTCCGACCCTTGGATAACTGACTTTCTCCAATGTGGTATACTTTTCTCAATGTGACACAAATTGAGCTGCCAGTTGGATGAATTCACATCCCTATATGTCTCTGACAACAGCACAGGACAGTCAGTTGCAAAACAAGAGCAGTTTGTTTGGCTCACTGTTCTGCACGTACAAAGGCCAAAGAGCCTGGCCCAGCAGTGGGGGTGGCCTTGCTTCATCCGTGGCAGAAAAGCAAGTGCACGTGTGTTTGTAACCGGGATGACCTCATCTTTTCATTGGGAGCCCACTCCAGAGATAACTTACCTCCTCCCACCATAGGGAACTGAATCCATTCAGGGGCAAGTGCTTATTCCCCCAGAAAGTCTCATCTCTTACACTGTTACAGTGGGAATGAAATTTTGTCCTAAGCTTTGGAGGAGACAAACATAAAAACACAGTTCTCTATCTGAGCTCAACCCAGAGAGCCCAGAAATGCAATGAGCAGACTCCCCACACTGTAAGTAGGAAACACGAGAGACCTTAGCAATCAGGCTTGGGTGAGACCTGCCTTCGGGATCCTAACTGCTTCTTCACCTCATCTTCTTTCTCTTGTCTCCAACAGGGGGAAATACTAGAGAAGGTGGGAATTTGCTCCTTGCCCACCTTTGCCTGCTTTGTTCACGACGTACTGAGTATAAAGCACAAGGACCCGAAAGTGTTGGTGACTGACTTGCATTTTGGGACGATCCCGGTGAGGCTGTTCCATCCCAAAGCAGCGTCCTGCAGCCCCCGCAGAGGCATCATCTTCTTCTATGGAGGAGGTGCAATTCTGGGAAGCCTAGGTAAGGAGATTTCCCATGGCGTTGGAGGGGAGGGAGGGTGAGGATGGGTAGAACTCTGTCTAAGAGCCCAGGAGAAGCTCGTGGAGGGTCTTCACGGGGAGCTTCCTTAGGGGAGCACACACAGGAGACCTGGGACTCCCTTCAGGTGACAGGATGTTATGTGATAGTCTGGGGCCACTGACAGCGCATTGGCTGTTTACTGCACTTCTTCCCACTCCCACTCATGGGCATGGGACAGTGATGTTTATGCCTCAGTGACCTTAAACACATAGGTACTTCTCAACTCTGCAAGTCTGTACCTACCGTCTCTTGCCCACTTTCTTCACTTCTGGGGCTCTTTGCGTCTCTTCTGTGCTTGCAGCTTGCTTAGCCTCAAAAGCAGACCCCCAGGTTAGGTGTGTATCTCAGGAATAGAATCTTACCTAGCTTGAGTCAGGTTCTGGGTTCCATCCCTAGCAGTATTTAAAAAAAAAGTCTACACCACAGCTTTGCACGGGTCACCCTCTCCAGGAGACAGTACCCAACATCTTGTCCCAAATTCTGCCTTCCTCTACCACTGCTTCCACTGCTGTCTCCATCCTTGTGAAATGTTTTTCTAGCTCTTGTCAAAATCAGAGGTGGTCTTGGTCCTCCTTTGATTGCTTTTACTGTCTGTTGGTCCAAAGTTAGAATATAAACTCCAAGGATGCCATGAAAACTGCTCATAGCTCTATTGGTAGACTCTCAGTGCTTACTGTTTGAATGAATGGATAATGAGGTGAGTGGATTGTGAATGATTGCATAAATGGATGAAGGACACATGGATGGGTGTGTGCTACCTCAGGTGCATGGGTGCACAAACACAAAAACCATTTGAAATTTACCTGAAAACAATCCCACGCAAGAGACCCATCCTCATGAGCACCCTTCCCTCTCAGAAGCCCGTGGGGATCCCTCCCTCAGGTTCCCTCCTGTGTTGAAGGAGAATGTCATTTGCAAAAGTAAAAGCAGGGGTGGGACCGCAGACATTTACTGGGGACCTACCTAGTGTTACACCCTTACCAGGCACATCAGACATAGACAAGAGTAGGAAAAATTCAAGCCCTGGCCTCATGTGCCTGCCAATCAAGGACAGACCTGGATAATGCAGTGAATTCACACAAGTGGGTAATTTCACATACTGGTAGCCCAGGATACTGAAATAGGGAGTGATCCAAGTCACTGCAGTTAAATCCCTCTAATCAGACCAAGTCTCTTCGAGAAGCTAGTGTTTGAGCCCAAGCCAAGAGATGATGAGGAGTCACTACAGCCAGGAAGTGGACAGGGGTGTTCTGAGCCAGGTGGGCACCTGGGGGAGCTGGGGGAGCCAGGTGTCTCAGGCTCCAACTAAGGGGCATGAAATCAAAACTCTAGGTCATCAAGACAATTACTACACACTTATGCACAATAAAACCACAATACTCATACAAAAATAAAAATTGGACATAATATTAGAAAAATTGCAAGGCAGGATCAGCTAGGCCTGTACAAATTCAAAGTAGGAATTTACTTAAAATTTTGATTATTTTGCCCAATGTAGTGCATTTCAGCATTAATCTTGATTTTTCCAAAGTACTGCATCATATTATCTACCTGTAAAGTTGTGTATCTGGAGCCTTGATTTTGTGCCCACATTAGATGCCTCACTTGCCTCACCCTGATGTGGCCCTGCTCAGTCTAAGCAGAAGATGGCAAGGGCAGAGCTCCAGAGCGGGAGCATACTGAGCTCTGGGGGAATAAGGAAGTCAGGGTGGCAGAGGAGGCAACATACTGGACAGGTCATCAGGTTCCAGACTTGGCCTACAGAGGTCACAGCCTTGGCTGTGTCCAAGCTCCTCTGGGAGCTTTATGGTCATACTGGCTCTGCCCTTCCCCTGACCGAGTCCTTCTGTAGGGTGGTCCTGAATGACCTGGGTCCTGGATGACCTGGGATACACTGGTGCAGACCTTCCTCATAGGTGCTGACCTCTGACTCAGCTGAACCTTCAGCAGGTCTGCCTACACCACTCAACATCCTTTTTATAAATTCGCCTGATATGGGAATCACCTGGTGTGACCTAAAAATCCTGATGCATTGGACCCTACCTGGAGCCATTGTTCCCAGGGACTGGAATGTGGCCCTCTAGCAGGGACATAGACAGACTTCTTGGTACCTCTTGGAGTCAGCAGCAGGGTCTGGGAAGGACCCAGTGGGAACAGCATTTGACAGTTTTCCTACCTAACCAGTATAAATACACCAGCTTATTAAGACTTCCAGGCAGGCATGGCCAACTTGATTTACCTTGGCTTTGTCCACTTCAGATCCCTAAAACCTCCTGGTCCTCAGTTCCATTCAGTGTAAAATTCATTAATGCAAAATGTGATCTTCAAGGTCTGCTTCCTCCACAACAATTGGGATTGGAGCAGATGTCTGGATATTCCCTGGGAAAGCCAATCAGAGTCACTTCAGAGATCAGAGTAGGAACACAGAGAAGACTTCACCCCACACCCACATGGCAGTTGCTCTCCCTGGGGCTTTGGGGGGAGGAGGGTGGGTCCTTCATGGGGGCAAACGTGGATCTTGTCTTATCTTACAGATGCCTACCACAACTTGTGCCTTTTCCTGGCTCGGGAAACAGATTCTGTGCTCTTGTGTGTGGGGTGAGTTTCTGAGAGAGTTCTCAGCTTTTCCACAGTAAATGAAGGTGTGAGTGGGACCCTGGATGACTCTCCTCTTCTGTCAAGACAATATCAGGTTGGAAACGATGACAGGGTTTTCAGATTGGCAGGTCATGGTCAAGGTCCTGGCTGTGCTTGGGATTTGGTCTATAGGTTCTAATTGTATCATTAAATAACTATCTACCTGGGTACCTATGGACCAGCTGTTAACCACACAGGGACCAAGGTAAGCAGTGTCTGAAAATACAACTTTGGTCCTTAGGAAATAGGACCTGCTTTGGAACAAATTGAAGGAACTTGGGGAGGAGCTCACTAGGATTCTATTTCTTTTTCTTTTTCTTCTTTTAGTTTGTTGACACAGGGTCATACTTTGTAGTTCAGGCTGGTCCTGAGCTCATTATGTAGCCCATGCTGGCCTTGGACTCACAGCAATCCTCTTGCATCTGCCCCCCCAAGTGCCAGGATTACAGGTGTGAGCCATCATGCCCGGCCTTGTGCTATGTGGTATGGGGGATTGAACTTGAGACCTTGTGCTTGCCAGGCAGGCGCTGGAACCACTGAGCTAACTCCCTGGCCTTCTAGTTCTTTTTCCAAGAGATCTCTGTAAGTATAGAGGAAAAAGTTTATAGAAGACAGGTGAGAGAATCTGGAAACCACCCCATTGGGGTCTGAGAGTCCCATGGCTACTCTAACCTTAGCCGCTCCCAATCTGAGTGGAGAGTTCAGGTGTGTGACCCCAGCAGGCTACTTAGCACCATGATTCTCTCTGGAGACACTGAACAGGACAGCATTTTCCCAGTACACAGCGACTCCCAACTGGCCACTCCCATTGAATCTGAACTTCTCCCATTAAATCCTGTGTCTCCAAAGACCCTGAGGATGAGTAAGTTCCCTTGAACAGGGAGCACAGGAAGGTGTCAGTGAGCATCTCTGGAGTCTTCAGGAGGGCACTCAGTCTGTCTGATACAGACGGTCATAGAGACTAGTGCTGTGGGCCAGAGCGGTCTGATGGAATGACTGGTGGAATGACCAGGCAGAGGGGGACTTGAGGCTGCAGAGGCATGCAGTGGGTGATGCCTGGGAGGAGGTACCTGGGGGCCCTGAAAATGGGGAGATGCTCTCTCCTCTACTGTCCCCTTCTTTTTCCGGCTGACTCAACTTTAGCTTACTATTCTCCTACTGACAGGCAGAGGGAGTGATACCTGCAGAATGCATCTTTTGACCACAAGTTGCTATCCACCAGCCTGGGACAAAAACTGCTAGAGAGTTAATTTGCTGTGAAAACTCAGGGTTCAGTACAATTTCAGTCACTACTAAAAGAAAAATATTCGTGTGAGGTGTTGGAATGTTTGGTAGTCATAGTGGCCACATTCTAGGGGCTGTTGATTTTTTGTATATGTGTCATCTCGGTCCAGGTAAAACATACATGCCTTGTACTTGTTAAGTGAAGAGGGGCTCAGCTTCGCTTGGGAACTGCTGAGTTACCTTCACAGCTGGTGTCATCATGCACAAGAGTCCGGTCCTTCTGGCAGGAACTTCTGAAAAAACACAAGGGTGGGTAGAAGAGGCACATACCAGCTCCAAAGGGCAGTAGGTCAAACCCACCCTATGTCGTGATCTTAAATACATTTATTAAACAATCAACATGTCCACATGCAAAATGGATTAGAGTCTGACTCAAAGATAGGGTTCAAACAGCAAAGGAAACAGATACAATATGAAGACAGAGATTCCATACTGTGTATCCCAACGTGGCCAGCCTAAGGAGTCTGTGGCCTAGAAGAGAGAGTCACTGTTCTCAGTAAAAGCCACCTTCAGGTCTCTGGGAAGGAACGGAGGCATCTACTGCCACAATCGAGGCAGGAGAGGTGCTAGCTAAGCAAACCTAGGTGAAAACTAATACTGTATTGTCCAGATATCTGGCGTCCAACGTGAGTGATTCTGAGTTCACTGAGAGGAAGTGATGCTGGAGAACTTATTCAGTTTTGTTCTTGGTGACAATTTACTCTATTCAGACACTGTGCCTTTGACTTTATCAGGGTCTCGTGATGGGCCTGAGGAAGCATACCATGCTACAAAGGGTACTGGAATATTGCAACCATTGTTTTGTTTTGTTTTGTCATTTGAGCCTTCTGCTACACTGTAGCCCCATCACAGTGCTTACTAACTGGTCTAATGAGCAGCAGTAGATTTGCTTTTCATTCATTTGTTTCATAGCCTGTTCTTCCAAACTCAACAGCTTTGGCTAGGGATGTAGCTGAGTGGTGCCATTGCTTGCCTAGCAAGTGCAAGGTCCTGAGCTGGATCCCTGGTTCTGCCGAAAGAAAGAAAGAAAGAAAGAAAGAAAGAAAGAAAGAAAGAAAGAAAGAAAGAAAGAAAAGCCAGATTCAACAGCTTTCAACTTGCGTGATCTTGTATGAGACTTGTGTATGCATAGGAAGCAGAGTGTAAACTAGGAATCTAGAATCCAGGACAGCCAGTCTTTTTGGAAGTTCTTCATATTAACACAGGAAACAATGAAGATAGCCATAGTTACTTCTTAAAGTCCTGGAAACCTACTGGGCTAGGCCTCCTCAGGGCTGTAGAGGACACTGGTCAGACGGCCTGCAGTGACACCTGTGTATGCTCTTCTTTGTTCTCTCTTCCCTCCTTAGGTACCGGAAGCTTCCTAACTATCATTACCCTGTCATTACCATGGACTGTCTCAATGCCTCCATCCACTTCCTCAAGACCCTGGAAACCTATGGTGTGGACCCTTCCCGAGTTGTGATCTGTGGGGAAAGCATTGGAGCAGGAGCTGTGGCCCAAGTCACCCAGATCTTGGTGGGACAAAAAGATATTCCCCAAATTCGGGCTCAAGTCCTGATTTATCCAACTATCCAAGGCATCAATTTCCAGTTACCATCCATTCAGCAGAACAAAAATATACCATTCCTCACCCGGGACTTCCTGCTGTTGTGCATTTGTAGATATATGGCCATTGATCTCTCCTGGCAAGATGCCATGATGACAGGTGCGTCTGTACCCTCTGAAGTCTGGCTGAAGTACAGGAAATGGCTCAGCTCTGACAATATCCCTAAGAGTTTCAAGAACAAATACCAAGAACCTCAGTTTCCTGGACCTTTTAATGAGACAGCCTATCTGGAAACCAAACATATATTAGCTGTAGAAAATGAACCCCTCCTTACAGATGATGAGACCATCGCTCAGCTTCCTGACCTCTTTTTGGTGAGCTGTGGTCAAGATGTCCTCCGCGATGATGCCTTGCTCTACAAGAAGCGCTTGGAGGACCAGGGTGTGCGTGTGAGCTGGTACCACGTGGAAGATGGATTTCATGGGTGCATAATTTTATTTGATAAGAAGCCTTTCTCTTTCCCATGCTCCCATAAAATTTTAAATGGTGTAGTGAATTACATAAAGGGTATATGACTGGCATATGCCACTGGAGCCACAAGTGACGTGAGCACAGGTCACTTCTGCCATACCTGGCATTTCTGTTGAATTACAATTTATTGCAAGAGATGCTAATTTATCGTGGCCCATTTAGGGAGGATGAGATGGAGTCAAGAATTGTCTGTATTCAGGTGTTTAGAAAATAAAATCTTTTTCCTTCCAGTACTATCATTGTCCTGTTTTGCATTTAGCAGTGTTCACTAACATAAAGGAGGACGTAACTATCAAAGGAAGAAATAAACACCTTGGTCTTACAGCCTTACCCCATAAGATCTCTGCAGAATAAATGTCAACAACTCACCCCATTGTCTCGGGTGAACCCATAATAATGATGACAAAGCACTGCTGAGGCCATGGCCCTGCTGAAGGAGAGGTCAGTTCATCTTCCCTGGGTCAATGTCACTGGTCAAATTCCAGGTCTGAGTGGCTCCAGCAGGTCTGGGAATACCCTTGTAACTCATCTTTTCATAATCCAGACATCCTTAGAGTGGACCACAAAAAGATTTGGAAGAGTGGTTGGAAAGTGAGGAAGAGGGCAGAGGCAAGAGGAGACATAACTAAGAAATGGTGAGCTATGGAGAGCCAGGGGCTCTCCCTGGACTCAAGTTTTTAATGGAGTTCTTAAGGCAGATGCCTGACTCTAAGGATTTTCTCAGAACTAAGGGCGTGTTGGGAAGCTCCAGGTGCTGTCTAAGGCATTGAAATTGTGTTCTTTGATGAAGTAGGCCATTTTCACCTATACAAAGCACACTGCCTTGCTTGGTCAGTGCCACTCTCTGGTCTCATGGGCAGGAAGGAGACCCTTTCTCTGTATATTGGAAAGGTCTGTCTTTGCAGAATAGGCCTGATTGCTTGATGGACCTTGAGGAGCTGCATGCCCACCACTGTCCAGTCCCACTCAAGTGATGGAGCTGTTCCCTTCCCTGAAACCATAGTTTCTCATCAGCTCCCTTACCAGTCAGTGACTGAGGGATCAGATGTTCCCTGTAGGTGACATGGGTCCTGCAGTGAGGGCTAGTGCCTATATAGTTCAGTCATGAGGCTTGGCTTGTGGGGCATGAGAAGTCATTGTGTTTTCTGTACTTAGGTCAATCACGTTTGTGGAAAGAGTGTCTGAATTCTGTTCCCACGTAGCAATAGCAACAAATTGGGTAGCTTATTGCAAAATGCATCCGTCGTGTCAGTTTCTGTGCACTAGAGGTTTGGGCTCAGCTTAGCTGGGCTAACCTGTACAGTTCCACTGTACTGTGATCAAAATGTTAGGCTCTAGTTTCTCCTGAAGCTCAACTACAAAGGACAGGCATCCAAGGCTGTGTACGCAGGTTGGAGACTCAGGTCATCAGTGTCCTGACAGGCATCATCACCTTTGGTTTCTGTGGGTCAGTGTCTCAGACGTGACTTTCCCCAATAGCACTTGCTTCCTTCCAGCAGCAACAGAGAGACAGATGAGCCCCAGTGGCCAGCAGATCTACTGTAACGTACTCAGAAACATGCAGTCTTGTCTGGGCCATCAACATTGCCACATCCTACCGGAAGCAAGTCACGTGTCTCACACACGGGATCACACTGGGTGAGCGCAGTGTGGGTGAGAGATCACAGGGCACTTCAGGATTTGCTCTGTGCGGCAAAGTGCAGGAGAAGGTGATGAAAACCATGAAGCTGACCTGGCCGAGGACACACAGCTGGTCCACACCATGGATGGGCACGCTTGTCACCCCAGCACAGGGCTTCACATTCGAGGCCAGCCTCAACTCCATCCTGAGACCCCTGTGCAAGCACAGCTACTCAGCCACCCCTGAGGCCTGCAGAGAGCACAGGAGGCGGCCTGAGGGGACCCTCCCGGGCGGCTCTCTGCCCAGGCCCAGGGCTCGGGGATCCTGACAAAGGGCGGCCGTGGCAGTGCTGCTTCTCATCCGCTGTCCTCGTCCAGTCCCACAGCCTCCCTGTTTAGTTCCTGCAGGGAAGGAAACTGTGTCACTCA
>PVIR01028679.1:0-21761 GCA_004026965.1 Petromus typicus | reverse complement strand
CAATTCTAAGCAACAGGGACATGGTGGGGGGTATCACAACTCCGAACCTGAAACTATACTATAAAGCCACTGTGATAAAAACTGCGTGGTACTGGCAAAGTAACAGACCCGAGGATCAATGGAGTAGACTAGAAGATCCAGAAACTACTCCAGATACACTGAGCCACCTCATTTTTGACAAAGGAGCCAAAAATCCTCAGTGGAAGAAAGATAGCCTCTTTAACAAATGGTGCTGGAAAAACTGGGTTTTAACTTGCCAAAGGCTAAAACTAGATCTAACTCTTTCACCATGTACCAAGCTAAAATCAAAGTGGATAAGAGACCTAAATATTGAAACAGACACTCTAAACCTACTACAAAACAGGTTAGGTAAAACTCTTGAAGACATTGGCTTAGGGAAAGGCTTCATGTGGGTTTAATTTTAATTGTTGGCAGGTTGAAAACCAGTTGTCCCAGCACCATTTGTCAAAGAAGCTATATTTCCTCCATTGAAGATGCTTGGCTCCTTTGTCAAAGATGGTGTGGCATACTATGTCTGGAATTGTTTCTGCATCTTCTAACTTATTTCATTGGTCCTTGGATCTGTTTCTTTGCCAGTACCATGATGTTTTTATCA
The DNA here is from genome assembly GCA_004026965.1 of Petromus typicus. Classification (NCBI taxonomy): domain Eukaryota; kingdom Metazoa; phylum Chordata; class Mammalia; order Rodentia; family Petromuridae; genus Petromus; species Petromus typicus. The sequence continues at coordinate 21,145 of PVIR01028679.1, read as the reverse complement.
CAATGGCTTTGTAGTATAACTATAAATTTGGTATTGTGTTATCCCCTACTGTGTCTGTGTTGCCTAAAATTATTTTGCTATTCTAGGTCTCTTCTGATTCTTGTTGAATTTTGGGGTTATTTTCTCTAAATCTGTGAAATATGCTGCTAGAATTTCAACCAAATATGTTTTAAATCTATAGAGCCACAAGTGATGATGTGGCTGTGGTGGAAAAAGAGCCTTCCTTCATTGCTGGTGGGAATGGAAACTGGTACAACCATTACGGAAGTCAATCTGGAGAGTTCTCAAAGAACTAAAGTTAGAAATTTCATAATGATCCATCTACTCTCCTCATAGGTATCTTTCCCAAAAATCTTCAGTAGCAATACACTGATGCTTGCACATCAATGTGTGTATATCACAATTTGTAATATCTAAATCATGGGAACAGCAGTATATCCACCAAAAGATGAATGGATAAAGAAAATGTAGTATCTGCATATAATGGATTGCTAGTTGGTTAAACAGAATGACAAATATGAGTCATTTGTACAAAAATGGATCCCTTGGAAAAGACAATTTTAAGTGAAGTAAATCAGACACACAAGCTTAAAGACCATATGGGATTTCTTGTTAAAAGGAGGAAATGTACAAATAAAGAAAAGGATAAAGGATAGTTAGGAGGTGCAAGGAAATGGATCTTTTGCAATAAGAAAGTGGTCAAGAGAGTAAAGGGAAGGCATGAAGAAGAGAGGAAGGACAAATAAGATGAATAAAGATATACCATGTAAAAGAACTCAATAACCTCACTTAATGCAAACATTCCAGGCTATAGCATGAGCTAAAACAGGTAATATCCACAGAAATAGAATCTGAAATACAGGAACTAGAGGAGGAGAAGAAGGAAATGAATTTTGAAAAGAAACATAATATAATATGTATGTGTAACCATTTCCTAAAACAACTGGAAAATACATGAACTGCAAAAATGTACAAATAAGATATTTTTTTAATTAAAAAAGGAGTACAGTCATTGTTGCACTTTAGTAAAAATGCATATTTTGTATAGGGTCAGCAGATACAGTTGATTAAGATCTTCTGTTCAAATAGAGAAAAAAGAATTGTGGTCTGGAAGTAAAAAGATCCAGAATTATCTGAAAATGATTCACCAATATTCTCAACTGAGCACTGCAGCCTAATTAGAAAATAGTTATAAATCAATAATTCAAGGTAACAGTTTGGGATTTGGGTTTGTATAAGCCCCTGGTCTATTTATTGGCTGTTAAATCCACTTCCTTGTTGTACATTCCCTTCTCTGTTATGTACCGTAAGAGGGCTGAACTGCACAAGTGACAATTCTGAGATTTCTACGTGAACCATTTTCTACAAGGCTTTGGGCAATGCCTGCCATTAACAAGATACTAGAGGACAGATGACTATAGTCACAGTATTTATTTTCCTGCCTCTTGGTTTCCATGGCTCCATACCCCTTTACAATGTTCTGCCAGGTTTTCAGGACCCTCTTATTGTCCCTTACATCAGAGCTCACGTTATGGTTAGTTACTCCTACTTTCAGCTTTGTAGTTCAGAAAATTCCTTCTGCTAATCTCTCAATTGCTTCACCACTCCCTGTTGGCCTTTTAGATCTTTCACAACCTGGATAATTTTTTTTTTTATAGGTTTTTTGAGACAGGGTCTCACTTTGTGGTTCAGGCTGGCCCTGAGCTCAGCCTCAAACTCACATCACAGCAATCCTCCTACCTCAGCCTCCCGAGTGCTGGGACTACAGGTGTGAGCCACCACACCCGGCACTGTGATATGCGGTACTGGTTGCTGCTGTGCATGAGTCTCCACGTCCAGTATTGTTATATGGTTACTGGGGATTGAACCGGGGTCCTTGAGCTTGCAAAACAAGCTCCGGAACCATTGAGCTAACTCCCCGGCCCATGGATAATAATTTTTTACATGAAATTCCCTTTATTCTGGAAACTTAGAGATGTCTTTACCTTCTCAATTAAACTCTGAATAGTATAAGCCTTTAGAATAAGGAATTATGAATCATCATCATCATCATCATCATCATCGCATTTACTTAATGCTCATATGTATCAAGTATTTTTCTAAGTCCTTTCCATGCACTAGTAGGTGTATTTTACAAATGAGGAAACTGAGGCATGGGACGTTTAGTTGAGCTATCCAAAGTCACGAAATTCATTATAATACCCAAATACTCAGTTATTCAGTTTGGATTCTTAAAACACAATGGGAGACAGAGGAAGAGCATGCAGCCAGAACTCTACTGGCAAAGTTCAGTCCCCCATGAGTCCCACAGCAAAAGGATTAACAAAAAAATAAGAACCTTGACAAAAAGGCTGAGTCCAGGCTCGACTCTTGCTACTCTGCGGAGCAGCAGCAGCAGAAGGCCAAATACCACAGCAGCAGAAGAACTAATCTCCCAAACTCACTGCATCTTTATTTGGTACCAAGCCTGCACATCCATAATCCTAGCATGCAAAAAAAAAAAAAAAAAAAAAAAAAAAAAAGGTGGTCTCACAATAATCTCTGTAGTTGAAAATGCCATAAGACAGAACAGACATCCTTAAATCCCAGTAAGTTTTCTTTTCCACAAAAATTAAATCTTTATTGGTGCACTATGAATACACATACTCATCACATTCAACATTGAGAGTTTGTACCAGAATATTACGTGACTTGATTCTCATTTTTCCCATTTTCCCCCACCCTGAAACCCCCTATATACATAATTTTTGTTTACTTTTTTCTGTACTACTGTCACATTCTTTTTTCCTTCATTATTTACCCCTACATGCCCTTTCCTTTTAAATATTTTCTATTTAACAATATAAACTATACATATTACAACTCATTTACAACTTCACTTTCTCATACCAGAGAAAAGATATATTTAAACATCAGTGACCTATTTATTTCACTTATGAGGATGTCCTCAAGCTATGTCCATTTGAATATGAATGACTCAATCTTATCATTTTTTAATGGCAGAGTAATACTCCATTCTATAAAAGAACCACATCTTCTTTATCCAGTATCCACTTGATGAACATCTTGGTTGTTTCCAAGATTTAGCAATCACAAACTGAGCTGCTATAAATACATGGGTGTATCACTTAAACCAATTTTCCCCTTTGCAGTTATAAGTTTATTGCATAAAGGAGAAAATAACTGTGATTTGGCACTCCTAATTTGTGACTTATCTTCACTGAGGAAGAGCTGGTAAAGATTATTTCTCATATTGTTGGTTGCCTTTGCTCTATTGGTAGTTTGCTGTGCACAAGATTTTTCATAGAATGAGATCCCATTTGTTGATTTCTTATGCCAATTCTCATGCTATAGACATTTTGTTCAGGGAGTCTTTCCCTAAGCCAATATCTTCAATAGTTTTACCTAACCTGTTTTGCAGTAGGTTTAATGTGTCTGTTTTAATATTTAGGTCTCTTATCCACTTTGATTTTATCTTGGTTCATAGTGAAAGATATAGGTCTAACTTTAGTCTTTGGCAACTTAAAGCCCAGGTTTTCCAGCACCATTTGTCAAAGGGGCTATCTTACCTCCATTGAGGATTTTTGGCTCTGTTGTCAAAGATGAGGTGACTTAGTGTGTCTGGAGTAGTTTCTGGATCTTCTAATCTGTTCCATTGACCTACAGATCTGTTACTTTGCCTATACCATGAAGTTTGTATCACAGTGGCTTTATAGTATAGTTTCAGGCTTGGGATTGTAATACACCCCCCCACCCCCACCCCGCTGCCCAGCATGTCCCTGTTGCTTAGAATTGCTTTATTTTCTAGGTCTTTGTGCTTCCAGATGAATGCTTGGATTTTGTTCTCTAGATCTGTTAAATATGCTGTTGGGATTTAATTTGAGTTTGTGTTGAATCTATATAGCAGCTGTGTGAGCATAGCCATTTTAACGACATTGGTTTTTCCTACCCAGGAGCAAGGTATTTCCATTTTTTGATATCTTCTTCTAGCATTATTTTTCTGAGTGCTATAGTTTTCAGCATAGAGATATTTTACTTCCTTTGTTAGATTTATTCCGGGATATTTTCTTTTTGGGGGTGTTATTGTGGAAAGAACTGACTTCCAAATTTCTACCTTGATGGGTCTACTGTTTGTGTATACAAAGGCTATTGATTTTTGAACATTTACCTTGTATCCAGCTATGCAACTAAATTTGGAGATTAAGTCCAGCCTTTTTTTAATGGAATTTTTTGGATCCTCTAGAGAGAATATCATGTCATCAGCAAATAATGACAATTTAACTTCTCTTCCTATCTTTATTCCTTTTATTTCTTTCTCTTGCCTAATTGCTGTGGCTAATATTTCCAGAACTATGTTCAAAGGAAGTGGTGAGAGAAGACATCCTTGTCTTATTCCTGATCTTAGTGTGAAAGGTTTCAAAAAATAAGAATTTACATTCTTCTCACCTGCTCATGGATCATTCTCCAAAACAGACCATGTGCTGGTTCATAGAACAGGCTTAAATAAATGCAAAGGAATTGAATTTGTTCCCTGTATACTGTTTAACCACAGTGCCTTCAAATTGGAGCTGAATAGCAAAAGAAAGTTCAGGATCCTCACAACACATGGAAACTGAACAATTCTTTGCTAACCAACCAATGGGTCACAGAAGAAATTAAAGATGAAATTGAGCAGTTCTTACAATTAAAGGATAACCCCAGTACAACATGTAGAAATTTATGGGACACAATGAAAGCAGTTCTATGAGAAAAATTCATAGCAGTGAAGGCCTATATCCAGAAAATGGAGCAAGCTCAAATAAGCAATTTAATGCTGAACCTCAAGCCCCAGTAAGTTTTAAGGCCAATTACCCTAGTGCAATAATCTTTGAGGTTTAAAATTCTTCAAGGTGGGGCAGATGTCCACAGTAATCCCAGTAGTTGATCTCGCAGGGCAGGACAGACATCCATAAATCTGAGTAAGTTGTCCTTATTTCTCAACAAATCACATAGAGCAGTTTACCTATGAAACTATTCTGTCATTCTTACTGTTTTTCAAATTCATCATTTTAAAAAAATATCTAGCATATTTTGATACTACTTGTTTGATTGATACGTTATAGATGGACATTTAGCATTCACCTACTATACACACAACATGCTGATAGAAGCTATGGTTGAAAAGTCATGATAACTATCTCCAATAAATAAAAAATCTCTATCCCAGTTTGCTTTTATGAGTGTGATGTCAGTTCTAAATCAAGGCATTTTCAAGGAGATATCCTTCCAAATTTTCCAGTTAAGTGAGATCTAAATGGCAGCCCAGAAATGGCCAGGTTATCCTTGAAAGGAGGATTTGACTTGGAAATATTCTTCCCTAATCCTCGCAGAAATGTGCAGCTTTATTCTAAAACCATTACTCCTTAATTTATCCATTTGAAGTAAACATACATTTTAGTACTATGTTAAATCAAATCAAGAAAATAATCTTTTCTTTGTAGCTAAATAATCATTGATAAACGACATTATGGTTGTTTCTTATTACAATAGTATGGGTAGCTATTTTCTTCAAACTCCCTCAGTCAATGCAATTCTATCAGCTACCATCTCAGTAACCCTCAGGGTATGGATTATTCAGTATGCATATGAGGCTTCTCATATTATGGACTGAAATGTACAATCAAGCTGAATGAGGTGTGCACAGCTGTTTTAAATTTAGATCAGTTTCTAATGTGAATTAATTTGTTGTAGGGATTGAGGACATTACTAAGATTTATCTCAAGTTTTGGATGTGATGAAATTATCATTGAAGGTGAAAACTTTAGTCTCCATTCAACTTTAGCAGACACTGCTTTTGTATTTTCTTAATGTCAGGTAGAGGAAAGTGCTTGATATATTCACATGTAGGTAGATAATAAGCTTCACCAACACCTTCTCATTACCTAAAACCAACATCCTGAAATCACCACTTTCCTTTTACAATGATAAATGTGAGTAAAAGCAAAGGTGATGTGAATATCACTTAAACTTGAAAAAGGCCAATGTGAAAATTAGATGTCAAATACATAACAAAGTACAGTATTCACCTTGCTCTTAGATTTATATCTTAACTAAATGCTCTGACTGCAAGTAGGACTGTACAATAGATCCCTAATGCATAGTGGAAGTAGCTTTCATTTAAACATCCTTTTCCCTCAGGCAAAAATGAAGCATACACAAGAGAAAGAAAGACCTTGAAGAAAACAAAATGTCCTCCATGGTTTGGAAATTAATTGGTGTTATATCCTGAAACTATACTATGGTGGGAAACGTAAGGTAAGAATCAACACCAAAACATTATGCAAAGGAATACCACACTACAACTAGTGAAGGTCATGAAACTATGACTACTGAAGTGAATAGTATCTTATTTTCTTTAAAGTAGAAGTCTACTTTGTTAGGAGATTAATAGAGTATAGAATATAAATTTTAGCAACCAAGAAAATTGATGTATCAGAAGCACAGTGATACCTCAGTCCATGAACTTAACTCTCCATGATTCTTGTCTCAAACCAAATTGGACAAGAATAGAATCAAAATCAATGGTTAGATTTCATGCTGATTTTAAGAAGAAAGTTGATTCAGCTCTTGTCCAACTTGGTTTGAGACTAGAATTGTGGAAATAATTAAGTCTGTAAACTTAGCTACTATTGAATTTAATTTTATGAATGAATCTTTCTAGATCACTAAGAAATTAAACCTAGAGAAATTCTGAGATTATTTTATTGTCTCACTATGAAGGCTGTCTGGTTTATTATTATTATTATTTGGAATACAAATAAGCAGAAAATGTGCCTATTTTAAACTTTTAAATATACAGGAAAAGGTAAATTACTGATGACATAGAATCAGACTTTATTGGCCGGAGATTTAGCTCAGTGGTTCCAGCACCTGTCTTGCAAGCTCAAGGACCAAGGTTCGACCCCCTGTGACCACATACAGTACTGGGCACAGGGACTCACACACAGTAGCAATCAGTACCACATACCACAGTGCTGGGCGAGATGGCTCATGCTTGTAATCCCAGCACTCAGGAGGCAGAGGCAGAAGGATTTCTGTGATGTGAGTTTGAGGCTGAGTTCAGGGCCAGCCTGAACTACAAAACCAGACCCTGTCTAAAAAAAAAAAAAACGTGTATTAATGTACCCTGCTATATTAGAACTCATTAATGATTCAGACATTATAATTGAAAACCTTTAAAGGTAAAATTTGCTTAATAGGAAATGTCTGCACAGTGCAAGTATTAGTATAGGGCCTGAAAGAAATCAGATGGCAACTAAGTTAAAGTTATAACTATAAATTCATACTCTACCTTCTATCATTATTGTTTTAACCATTTATACTTCCCCCCATCTTCACAGGAATCCTGACTGTTCCTGCCTCCTCCACTTCTGCCTTTCTGTCCATTCTTACCCAGACTACTCTGGGTCAAGCCACCTTTTTCCTTGGATCATCATATGATTCTAAACAGTACCACTGCCTTCATACTTGCTTTTCTCTAATTCGTTCTAACTCATTCTCCACTTCTCAGCAAATGTAGTATTTTTAGGGCATACATTAAATCATGTCAAATCTCTGCTCAAATCATTTCAACTTTTCCCTTTCCCCTCAGTCTAAGGTTCAAATTTTTAAAAAACACCTACCAATCTTATCTTATCCAGTTTGTATGTCTGTTGTCTGTCAGGAACTGCAGATCACCTACTGAGATTATTGCAGACACCTGCCCTACCCTGAGGATTTAAACTACGAGGATTACTGCAGTAGGATTATGGGATGTACTAGGATTTAAGGATGTCTGCCCTGTCTTATGTACCAATAAAGATTTGAATTTAAAAAGTAAGAAATGAACTATATTTCCCTCTTAAATATGAACTGGCCTCATTACTTTCTTTGATGGGATCATAAACTACAGGGGTTATTGTGGATGACCATCCTGTTTTACGCATGCCAGAATTATGGTTGTGAAGGCTTGGGACAACCCTATTTTATGCTTGATAGGATTATAGATGTAGAGGCTTGGTACCACATAAAGATGCAGCAAGCTCAGGGGATTGCTCCATTTTGCTTGTGTGATATTTGTCTTCTATTGAGTAGCAGAGTCAAGCCCAGGCTCAACCTTTTCCTCAAGGTTCTAATTTTATTGGCTGTTGTTTGTTAATACTTTTGCTGTGGGACTCTGATGATACGCCTTACCATGTCCCATGTCTACCTCATTTATCTAGGATTTGGTCTACCTTTCACAAGTAAATAACTGGTAAATTTAAATGGCCAGGGAGGGAAAAATAATATGATGGTTATTTAAAAAAAAAAAAGGAAACAAAGCCGATGTATATAGAGGACTGGGGATTGTAAGATGGGTAGGGAAATGGGTGAAAATGAGAATTAAGTCATGTCGTATACTGTTACAAATTCTCAATGCTGAATGTGACCATGGCGTGTATATATAAAGTACCAATAAAGATTTATATTAAAAGAAAAAGAAGAAGTGAGATCTATTTCGCTCTTAAATATGAACTGGCCTAATTACTTTCTTTGATTCAATACAATACTGTAGAAGCAGTACTTTGTGAGTTCTGAACCTAGATTACAAAGCATTTCAACTTTTACTCTTTCTCCCTGGGAGCCTTATAGCCCCTATGCAAAGGAGCCTGAGCTAGCCTTTTTGAAAATGCAAAGGAACCCATATTGAAAATGACACTGTTAATTCTAGCCAAAATTTCTGACCCACACAAATGTTAGTCAATAAATAATCCTTCTAAGCCACTAAGTTTCAGGATGACTTAATGGATAACAAGGACTAATATCATGTTTTCATTTTTCATTTCTTTGCTTTTCCATTTAAATGAAGTAATATGATTTATATCTCATCAAAAAAAGAAATAAATAAAGTCACGATTTCATGGTTCTCAATTTGTAGATCTCTGTAATCATTCTTGTTATTGGTGTGAGTTGTACCACATTTATTACAGCTCACCCACTTATCTCTTATTCCAGAAGTTTAGTGCTAATGATGTGAAGCATGGATGAGCAGGAAACAGAGGAATTTTCCGAGAAAGTAAATCGAGGCAGTGCAGATTTTTGCACAGAGGTCTGTCACTGGAAAGTTTTGTCAAGTAGGAACACAATATTATAGGCTCCTAAATTTTTAATGAAACTACAGATGGGTCCAGGATTGTGAGGTTCCATCTCACACAGCATCTGAAAGTAACCAAGGCACAGATACAAAGTAATATTTTTTCCATTAGAGGTATTCTCATTAGCCTGTCAGTCTTCTAAAAAATATAAGTTTCATTATCAACATGCCAAGTCTCCTTTCCCCCTAGTGAAGGAGAAGACTCTTGTCATGCTATTCTTAATCTGAATCATATTTGTGATTTAAAAGAGTTTCTTCAGGAAGTTCTCAACTTTAGAATTTCTACAATTTTTATAAAAGTAGAATGTGGAAAAGACAAAGATTTGTGGGTGTAATTTTGAAAAACACAATCCAAAGTGCTATAATTGTGAATGTTCAAATTTGAAAAGATCAAATCCTATAATATATAAAATTTCTATTGCCTAAAAGCCTGAATGATCCAAACATTAAAGATGTAGTTCTGGAAAAATAATTTCCACATTACTTAAAGTAACTTACATTTTATTTTTAATTCTGTTCTCTTTTTTATAAGCTTAATTAATGTATATTGATATTATATATTGAAGAGGTTTATTTATTTATTTATTTATTTATTAGGGTTTTTTTTGAGACAGGGTCTTGCTTTGTAGTTCAGGCTGGCACTGAGCTCAGCCGCCAACTCACATCACAGCAATCCTCCTGCCTCTGCCTCCCGAGTGCTGGGATTACAGGCGTGAGCCACCACTCCCGGCACTGTGGTTTGTGGTACTGACTGCTGCTGGGCGTGAGTCTCCACACCCAGTATGGTATGTGGTTAACCGGGGATCGAACCCAGGTCCTTGTGCTTGCAAGACAGGCGCCGGAGCCACTGAGCCAAATCCCCGGCCCCTGAAGAGGTTTATTTTTGAAAGTCAGTGTTTAATATACCCTAATCAACTGCAGTTGCATGATCTTTCTTTTCTGTCCTTCCCCACTTCTTCTCCTGACCTCCAGGTTCCTGTCCTCTTTTCTGTAATTACTTCTTTATTAACTTACATATACTCTTATTAAACTTTTGTGTCTAACTGATTTCAATTAACATGATGGTTGCTGGTGCCACCTGTTTTCCCACAAATGAAATAACTTCATTTATCTTTTTGACTAATGCTTTGTTTTGTAAATAACTGACATTTTCTTTATCCATTCATCTTTTGATTGTCATCCTGGATGTTTCCACAGTTCAGTTATTGTGAATTGCACTACTACAAACATATATATGCATGTGTCCCTATAGTATGTAGTCCTTAATTCTACAAATATGTTAAAATTTAGGCTCTAAAATTATGAGCACAGTAAAAAGGTTGGCGAATGGACCGCAACCTTCCTTCCCAAAGGAAGAAGTTCTAATGATCAAAAGCGTAAGAAAAAAAAAATGTTCAACACTTCTAGTCATCAGAGAAATACAAGTGGAAACTGTGGTGAGGTTTCACTCCACCCCAGTCAGAACTGATAGCTTCAAGAACACAAAAAAACAATGAATATTGGGGAAAATATAGAAATAGAAGGATTTTCTTAAGTTGTTGCTTGAAATGTAAACTCATACAACTAATATGGAAATCAATATGGATATTCCTCCAAAGAACACACATAGAAATGTATATGACCCTGTTACACTTCTGAGAATAACTTACATTTTAAAAGTATTTTTATGTGATTCAAGGTGAATTTTTGAATTATTTTCTCTAGATTTGTGAAATATGCCGCTGGTATTTCAATTGGGATTGCACTGAATCTGTATAATAGGTGTGGGAGTATAGCCATTTTGATGATATAGATTCTTCTAACCCAGGAACAAGGGATGTCTTGAAGACATTGGTTTAGGAAAAGATTTCATGAACAAATCCTCCATAGCATGAGAACTGGTAGAAGAAATCGATAAATGCGATCTCATCCTATTGAGACGTTTCTGCACAACAAAAGAAACCATCAGCAAAGTAAAAAGGCAACCAACAATATGGAAAAGAATCTTTGCCAGCCATTTCTCAAACAAAGGGTTACTATCTAGAATATATAAAGGGCTTAAAAAAATCAGTCCACTCAAATTAAAAGAACCAGTTCAAAAATGGGCATCTGAAATGAACAGACACTTTTCAGAGGAAAAAATAAAAGCAACTAAGAAGCATCTGAAGGGCCAGGGATTTAGCTCAGTGGTTCCGGGGCCTGTCTTGCAAGCGCAAGGACCCGGGTTCGATCCCCGGTAACCACATACCATACTGGGTGTGGAGACCCATGCCCAGCAGCAACCAGTACCACATTCCACAGTGCCGGGCATGGTAGGTCATGCCTGTAATCCCAGCACTTGGGAGGCAGAAGTAGCAGGATTGCTATGGTGTGAGTTTGAGCCTGAGCTCAGGGCCAGCCTGAACCACAAAAGCGAGATCCCGTCTCAAAAAAAAAACGTAAAAAAAAAGGAAGCGTATGAAGAGATGTTCAACATCACTAGTCATTCGAGAGATGCAAATGAAAACAACATTAAAATTCCATCTCACTCCACAAAGAATGGCTGTTATCTCAGAATTAGCCAGCAACAAATGTTGGTGAGGCTGTGGAGAAGAAGGAACCCTTCTCCACTGTTGGTGGGACTGTAGACTCATACAACCTGTGTGGAGATCAGGTTGGAGATTCCTCAGAAAACTACAATTAGAGGTGCCATTTGACCCTGCTATTCCTCTGCTAGGTATATACACAAAGGAATTAAAAGATTCATGTGAGAGTGACATGTGTGCACCCATGTTTATAGCAGCTCAGTTTGTGATTGCTACATCTTGGAAACAACCCAAATGTCCATCAACTGGAGACTGGATAAAAAAGCTGTGGTTCTTCTACAGAATGGAGTATTATTCTGCCATAAAAATGGTAAGTTTGAGTCATTTATACTTAAATGGACATACCTTGAGGACATCCTCATAAGTGAAATAAATAGGTCACAGATGTGTAAATATCATATGTTTTCTGTGGTACAATAAAATAAAGATGTAAATGAGTTCTAAAATGTGTGTTATATATTGTGAAATAGAAAATACTCAAAGCAAAATGGAGTGAAGGGGGAAAAACAATGAGATTATAACAAAAAAATAAAGGAAACAAAGTTTATATAGAGAGAGTTAAGGGTGGTAGGGTGGGTAGGGTTATGGGAAGAAATGAGAATTAAGTTGTGTCTTATACTGGTACAAATTTTCATTGTGGAGTGCAGTCATGATGTGTATATGTAGTCTACCAATAAAAATTTCAATTAAATTTTTAAAAAATACTTTTATGTAAGAAATCTAAAAATACAATAGAATAATGCATAGGCCACTATCAATAAAGAAAAAACAAAAAAGAAAATAGGTAGCAATGACAAATATTATTTTTGTTTTGTTTAGTTTTTGAGACAGGGTCTTGCTTTATAGTTCATACTGGTCCTGAACCCAGCCTCAAACTCACAGCAATCCTCCTGCCTCTGCCTCCCAAGTGTTGGGATTACAGGCATGAGCCACCACACCCAGCATTATCATATGTGGTACTGATGGCTTGTGGGCGAGTCACCACACTCAGGATTGTTGTATGTGGTTACCAGGGATCGAACCAGGATGTTGTTCTTGCAAGGCAGGGGCCAGAACCGCTGAGCTAAATCCCTGGCCCAATGACAAACATTATTGAAAGCAGCCTTGTTCAATTATGCTAATGAGAGTAAAAGGAGTATAAACCTTATAAGCAGATGAACTGCATTCCTAAAGAAACAGGCCCAAAAGTGAAATGAATAAACACACAGCAACATGTTTCATAATTATGTGCACTTATCTCTATAATTGTGTTAATCTGAAATATAGTAATGAACAATTTAAGTACTTTATTTGCGCGTCAGTGTTCACAGCAGCTCAGTTTGTAAAAGCTAAATCTTGGAAACAGCACAAATGCCCATGGGGGGGCAATAAACAACATGTGCTTTAAAAAATGTAATATTACTTAGACATAAAAATGATAAATTTTAGTCATTTGTACAGAAATGAATGTATCTCAGGGACATACTCATAAGTTAAATAAATAGGACACAGATGTGTAAATGCCTTATCTTTTCTCTAGTATGAAAAAAATGAAGGTGTAAATGAATGCCAAAATGTATGATAAATGTGAAATAGGAAGATGTTCAAAAGGAAAGGAAGAGAGGGAAGGGGAAAGTAAAGGAAGGAAAGAAAAATGTAATTGTAAATAAGAAAACAAAGCTTATGTATATAGGGGTGAGGAGTTGTAGGCAGGCAAGGGAAAGGAGAGAAATGAGAATCAAAATATATCATGTACAGATACAAATTCTCAATGTTGAATGTGATAATAATGCATGTATAAAATGTACCAATTAAACCAATATAAAAATAAATAAATAAAATAAAATTTAAAAAATTCCATGCTGGGTTGACCCTGCATATGAAGTCACTCAAAGAAATCAGCCCTAAGAAAGTTTGTTTTTCACAAATGCAGATGTACTAAAAGAAAACCTATTCTCTTACTGAAAGAAACTGAATGTTTAATGGATAGGTCCCATCATTACAAATAGTCAGTGTTGTGATAATGCAGTTTTGCAGCCACAAATTTGTGAAAGCAAGAGTAAAAACAATTAGATCCTTCCAAAAATCTGGATCTAATTTATACTATGAGTACTGGAAATGGTGCAAAGAGGAAACAGCACAGTGAATTTTAACTACTAAACTAAACAAGAAAAAGAGGAAAACAAACAAAAAAATTTTAATAAGAAACTTTAACATGTGAAAAATGTGTTAGATGGACAGATTATGGGAAACTGCGATGGTGAAGAGATGATCAATTTGCACGATCAGTACCTGTATTTAGAACTTTTGGAGCATAATGAATAATCTTTGCTTGTTGAGTTTTCTATTCCCACCCCCTTTTATGTCACAGCTGTCCTGGGTGAATGTCTTCAAATTAATTTTCTACATCAAGACTCTCTCACCTATTCTACTGAGAGTCAGACACAAATTTCCTCTGAAAACATCTTACAGGTACCCCCAAAATGACACTTAATTCATTTTCAAGGTATTCTTACCTTCTAAAATGATTCAACAGTCCTGCATACAATAGAAAACAACTTTTCAATCCCAGAATTAGGCATTCCATCCTATTTATACATATAAATTTTTCGGGTTTTTTTCAATACCAATTGTACTGTTTTGTATTTTGACTTTTAGGATTTCAATATCTGATAATTTAATCTTTCAGGATTGTGATTTGGGGGGATTTTGACTTTAAGGATCTTAGACATTAGGGATTTTGATCCTTCACAATTTTGACTTTCAGTATTATCCCATTCAGGATGGTGTTTGGCATTGTTAATGGCACTGAAAATCAGCTTTCTACTTCAGGATCCTGAGCCATTGTCTTCCCTATAGAGTTTTCAGGTTTTAGAACCTTCCTTACTTGAGGTTACAGACACTATCTTGAAAATCTGTCTTTCAGGGTCTCTTTTTTTATGTTAATAGGGCATCTTACTTCCAGTTAGGTATCAGATTATGTCACCTCCCCTGGCCTTTCCTTCTGGATAAGCTACATCACAAGTAATTTTCTTCTAGGACTCTCTGAGATGAAATACTCTAACTTACTGTCTTATTGACACATAGGAAAGTGGAAGTGATGTTCTGGCATTAAAAGCAATGTAACTTTGGGCAAATTTTGTTTTCTTTCAGGTTAATTTAAAAAGGAAGTGTAACACCCAACGTGCATATTTGTTACGTTGCAACAATTTTCTGCATTTTCATAACCGTCCTAGCAGGCATATCACACAAACTTAACATATCCATAATCATCATTTATTTTTCATTCAGTCTCAAATATTCAATAATATTGATTGAATACCTACTGTGTTACAGATTCCTATCCTGATAAAGCATATTAAGACTGCTGTGCTTAAGAAACATGCATTCTGTTTCTTTATGGAATGCAATCTTTATTTTCATAGTATATATGTGTGTGACAGATAATAATTATAGTCATCTTCAGGAATTAAGAAAAAACATATCACATCTGACTTTAATGTTTGGTCAATGTAAGATATTCAAGATGTTTTCATCTTCTCTATAAACAGTCCTAAAGCACAAGAAAATTTAATACATAGATGTTTTTATTATATAATATTGTAGAAAAATGAATATAAATTTGAAATATTGTTCTTCTCTAATTGACATAATTCAGGTTAACAAATGGTCCAACTTCAGTTTGAATTAATTTCACAAAATTAGTAAAACAAAGTTGTTTGCTTTCCACTCTGTGTATGAGTTCAGAAAATTTGAGTTTCTCTTCCATTATAAATGAAATGGTTTCCACATTCACCATTTCTTACCTATTCACATCACATACTTGAGTGTCACAATTACACAACATTATATTGAGCCTCTTCGGGTGTGTGTAATTCAAGAACAAATACTTAGGGTGTGGCTCTCCGGGGAAGAGGACTTAGCCAGAACCCTCGTGGTGAACTCCAATTCCTCGATAGTCCCATAGTTAAAAGATTAATAACCAACAAGCAACAAAGTCAGAACCTTGAGGGAAAAAGCTGAGGCTGAGCTCAACTCTTGCTACTCTGAGCAGCTGCAGTCAAAAGCCAGATACTGCAGCAGCAGAGGTGGAAGCAGAAGAACCCATAACCTGAGCTCACCTGCACCTTTATTTGGTACCAAGCCTTCAACCAATAATCCTAGCAAGCATAAAATAGAGTGGACCCACAATAATCCCTGTAGTTAAAGGTTACATAGAGCAGGTCAGATATTCTTAAATCCCAGTGAGTCCCAGTAAGTCCCAAGGCTAATAATCTTAGTGTAGTAATTATTGTAATTTAAGATCTCACAATGTGAGCCAGATGCCTGCAATAATCCCAGTAGTTGATCCCACAGGGCAAGGAAGACATCCTCAAATCCAAGTAAGTAAATCCCAGTAAGTAAATTTTAAGTCCAAGTAACTTGTCTGGATAAGTTGTCCTTGGTTTTTGACATTAGGGGATCTCAAATAATTTTATCTACTATCTTAAAATCAGAATTTCATATAGCAAGTGTCCGGTATATTACCAACGTTCTAGATTAACTACTGCAAATATTCCCTCATGGGAATAAAAACTTAATAATCTTGTTTTAGTTGAGAAAAAAGAAATTGATTATTTCTTGTAGAAATATCAAGTCTTTCAGGTCTTTAGAGCTCTTATAAACTACAGACCCCAAAACTAAGCAAATAGTAACAGTGAAAGACAGTTACCTCAAGAAGGTACTTTATCTGATTCCCCTATTGAATGTATCTGTTTTCCAGCTCCCCTCAGCACCGGTGAATGTTATTCATACTGCCACAATGTATTAGTATATTTCCTTCTGTTATCTTTCCACTTGATTTTGTGTACACTGAAAATTGCATAGATGATGTACAGATTAAACTGTTATTTTGCATGTTGCTCACTTGTCTTCTTAGCATACTCCAACTTGTGTGGTCTATTATGCTATGATCTGAATTATGGCCTTTCACTTATATTTTGAAGTGTTACTCTATGGTGACTATAAACATGAGTGCATTTTAAAATAGTGCTTTTCATATGGTATTTAAGTTAAAGTGAGGTTGCTTGGGAGGTCTTAACCCAACATGATTGGTTTTATAAGAATAGAATATGGGGACACAGACACAGAAAGGAAAGATCATATGAGAACAAAGAAGAAGACAATCATCTACAAATTATGAAGAAAGGCTTCAGAAGATACCAAGCGTATTGACACTTTAATATTGGACTTCTAGCATCTAGACCTGTGATCAAATAAATTTCTGTTATTTGAATCACTCATTTTGTTGTATTTTCTTATATCACCAAAAGAAAACTAACACATACATCTGACTATCTTTTTAATTGTTTGTCTATAAAACATACGTGTTCTATAAGATGGGACATACATTTATCCATAAAGTATTTTGATCCATGATGCTTTTAATTTGTGTCATTTAGACTATTTCCATTCACATAACTTATTCCACATTTGATTTATAAAGTGTCATTATGCATTTATTTTGATTGTCTAATATGTATTTTGTAAATGTTGGTCCCTAGCGTACTATGCACAAGGCATTTGTCTAGATTAGGGATAGAAAGATGACTACTGAAAAGTGACCAGAGTAGATTTTCTGTATTACTAGTTTCAAGATAATTGTTGATTTTTTATAATTTGTCTCTATTTTTACTTGAAAATTGGGGGTTTGCAAAAGCCCAAATTTTCTGAACTGCTTTATTTTAATAATATTTAATCACTCATATCATATTATAGATGGCATTTGGAAAATACCTAATAAATTGTCATAATTATTCCTTAAATTGTGTGTGTGTGTGTGTGTGTCTGAAAGTGTTAGGTAGTTCTACTTACTCAAATTTCCACAAAGTTAGCTTTAAAAAATGCCACTGGTTTCCTTCACCACTTTGAGATGCTACTTCATTTGGATAAAATTTCTACCCACACTCTTTAATTTCTATATTTTTATAATATGAGAGAATATAGAGCTTATTTTGGAACTTTATTTGAAGATCATTTCAGGGCCAGGGAATTAGCTTAAGTGGTACCATTCCTACATTGAATATTAGTTCAGAATCCGTCATTACTTTGCCTTCTATTAACTATAATATAACTTGCTAAATATGCTTTTCAATAGTAAAGGCTTTTTACTTACAAAATACCAAATATTTAGTAAAATGTACTTTGGGAATATTGTTAAAACATAACAAATCTCCTAAATTCATAAATTTTCTTGGCTATTCTTACGGGGATAATATGACCTCCCAACCAACTGCTATTAATTTTATAACTTAGGTTCAACATCGGTCTTCTGTGTCATCTTGTAAACTCCTTGCAGTTTTCCTGGGTTTAGTTTGTTTTTGTTATTTGATCATTTTGGAGAGGAGGAGGGAAGTGGTTTTGTCTCTGCTAAATTAATTGCTATCTGATAATAAGACAGTACTAAATTCCACTGCTTTGTTCAATGAGTTAATTTTTGCAACAGTGGTTCTGAGGTGGATTTGAATATGATGGAGTATGTACATTTCGAAAGAGAGATAATGAAGGGTAAATATTAAGTGCTTTACAACTGTGATTTGATGTTGCTGACTTTGAAGATGATATGGACATAGTACACAAAAATTCAACAGATGACCTTAAAAGTACACTAACATTTCAAGTGACATTTTCTTACATGATTTATACTGTGCTCAGTGGTCAGACAGTGAATCAGTCAAACTGACTTATCCTGATTCATGAAAAGGTGATAAGACGTATTTTCTAAGATACAATTTCTTCCCTGGGGTGATTTTGGAAACAGTTTTTAAAGATTTACTATTATTTTTTATTCTGTTTTAAATTTCAAAGTCTTGAAAACAAAGACATCAAAACAACAAAATTATGAATAATGTTTGGTTATTATATTTGTAAAACATGATTCCTTCAACTTATTTTTTAAATTCATTATTTCTCTATAACAAATGTGCATATTTTATTTATTGTGAGAATTAGCGCAATGACATTTTTCTTCAAATTTTAGATATAAACAGGAGAATTATGCCATATTTGTGAACCAGGAAATACTTAGAATTCCAGGAAGATTGTCTCAAAAAATGGATCCAGCAAACTTTGACATTAGAAAACAAAGCAATTTATTCCCATTCAGAGGTAGGGAACAATGAAAAGATGACAACTCCAATAGATGCGACTATAAAGAACACCTTTTCCCTTTTGCTCTTACTAAAAGAACTGAATCTACACAGTAAATGTAAACAACAAGGTCATTTGCTTAAGTGAGCGAAGCCAATTTGTTTTCTTCAGATACACACACTTATGAAACTGCTGTTGCTAAGTTCCAGAGTTTTAATGTATGCAGAGAGAAGACAGAAGAAGTTTCAGATTGCAGGGATAATGAGAAGTATATTTGTTGACTTTTAAGGTACATAGGTTCAAACCGAGGAATTCAGTATTCAAGTGTATTAAAAGTCCCCCCAATTTGCAAAAAGAAATATATAAGCATGTACATACACATCTGTCAAAGACCAGCAGAAATCAAGGAGAGAAGTAAGTATTGCATTACCTAACTATTCTAAGTGAATGCACTCCCCATGCTTGTGGTAATGCTTGTAATATAAATACACCTCCCTATCTCACTTCCAGTAATATAAAAATATAATATAAATAATTATGTATAATATGTAGTGGTTGACAATGACTATAGAACTGCTTTCTGTATTTATTTTATTAGATTTGTGTTACTGTTTCAGAAGTCATAAGAAAAAAATGTTAAGTAGCATACTCTACTGTATTAACACCATCAGAAGGCTCAGACACTCCTGTTTACCAAGTCACTTGACTAAATGAAGAGATCACTCTTAATGACTGGCCTAAGCTATATAGTTTGCACACATACATGCTGCAGTGTTCACACAATGGCAGCTGTGCCTGATGAGGTAAGATCTGTCATGAATAAATATGTGAATGTATGTAAACACACACAAACAGAAACACATACATGTGCTATAGATGTTTTATTTTTACTAGAAACATGTATTTAATAGTACATGGAGATTAAAAATGAAGAAGTATTAAATATATTTTGCTTATTGAAATCTAATATAAGCTAGTCATGGTATCAAGTTCTGAGGGTACACTGATGAAATAGTGCTATTACTTGAAATCATGAAACACTAGCATATGTGCTCCTTAATAATGATACCTCGTCCAGGCTAGTGAATCACTAAATGCTGTATAAATACAACTACTCATCAAGGGTTCAATATGATTGGATTAGAGAGTACAAAGGAAAAGTGTTGAGATATGAGACTAAAAATTTAAGTAGAAATACTGAATTCGATATTAAGAGAGATTTCATTCTAAGAGTAAAGAGATGGTGAAAGGATTTAAGTGGAAGGAATATTCTTATCAGACTTTACTTTTCAAATCAAACTATCAGGAGAGTAGAGGATTGATCAAAGGTAAGGTTTAGGAGAGCAAAGCCTACCTAGTTGGAGATGAGGTTACTGTCACAATATAAGCAAGAATTCTAAAGGTGTGAATGAAGAAGTAGTCATTAGGTACCAAGAAAAAGACTCAATTCATAGGATTTGGACATTATCTTGAAATTTTGGCTGTGTAAAAGAAAATAATTAGTGAAAGATGGCATCAAGAACTTCACCTCTGAGAAATGAGGTAGAAAATAAAAACGAAAGAAAATTCAAAAGATAGAATTATATACTCAACTTTACTGTGGATTTAAGGTCCATGTCAGATGTTACAGAGAGAAACAGATTCATATCAGTATCTGGAGATCAGGAAAGGAATTTTAACTGGAAAAAAGAATGTGAAAGCCTGTGACACGCAATAATAGCTCAAGATAAAAGAATAAGGCTGGGGAGTTAGCTCAGTGGTTCCTGCACCTGTCTTGCAAGCGCAAGGACCTGGGTTCCATCCCCGGCAACCACATAGCAATACTGGGTGTGTTGGGGGCCGGGGAGTTAGCTCAGTGGTTCCTGCACCTGTCTTGCAAGCGCAAGGACCTGGGTTCCATCCCCGGCAACCACATAGCAATACTGGGTGTGTTGGGGGCCGGGGAGTTAGCTCAGTGGTTCCGACGCCTGTCTTGCAAGCGCAAGGACCCGGGTTCGATTCCCCGGTAACCACATAACAATACTGGGTGTGGAGACCCACACCCAGCAGCAAACAGTACCACATACCACAGTGCCGGGCGTGGTGGCTCACGCCTGTAATCCCAGCACTCGGGAGGCAGAGGCAAGAGGATTGTGATGTGAGTTTGAGGCTGAGCTCAGGGCCAGCCTGAACCACAAAGCGAGACCCTGTCTCAAAAAAAAAACCTAAAAAAAAAAACACAAAAAAAACCCAATACTGGGTGTGGAGACTCACCCCAGCAGCAACCAGTACCACATACTACAGTGCTGGGCGTGGTGGCTCACGCTTGTAATCCCAGCACTCG
>PVIR01028678.1:0-20657 GCA_004026965.1 Petromus typicus | reverse complement strand
TGCACTGTACCCATCACAGAGCACTGCAGAAGACTGTGAACCTTGTCCAGTGGGAGGCCCGGGTCATGGAGGCAGCAGTACCCTGGGGCAGATGGCAGGTGCATATTTGCTGAATGATTTTTTTTAAGCGCATTTAAAGGAGTTGCATCTTATTTTGCTGTCTCTGGTACAGGGAATAAGCCTTTGGTTTGCGTTTTGAGGATGGTGAGTGTGGCTGCCATTGGTGACGTTATGCCAACACTTTACTGCACTAGGCCTCAGCCTCCTCATGTTTGTGGAGGAATTGGGGGATGGGGGAATCTATTATGACAGTCCCCTAAGGCTGTCACAGCCTCCTTGGGGTAACTGGTCATGGCAGACTGTAGTGCCTAATCGTCAGGGCTTGAGGCGGGAAGCCAGCTTCTGTCTTCACCTGCTTCACCCATGTAGGTGCTGTGCTGGGAGATGTACTCCTGCATGGACAAGGGGTGGCTGTCAATCAGGGCCACATTCCAGGCCTTCCACCAATCAGTTCTTTCCAGGAGTTTTAGAAGCTCGATCTTGCTTTCTTCCATCTGCCTCTTGGAATTTTCCTGCAGTTGTGTCCCTCAGGCCCAATGTCCACACCCAGCTCAGGGCCTGTGGAGGAGCCTGTGCCAGCCTCTTGCTCGTGGGCCCTGACAGGTGAGCGCGTGAGCAACCTGGAGGAGCTGCCTCTCAACAAGTACCGGGACTACATCAAAGTGCAGACAGACAAGGGCACCGAGGTAGCCACCAACCTGGTGATTCCCTGCATCGGCATCAAGATCAATAGTTCTGCCTACTGCAGCGCTTTGGGTAAGCAGGTGGTCTGGCCATGGCCTGTGTCCCCAAGTCACCCCTCACGTTTCTCTCCTTTGAGATGCCTGCAGTCCTTGCTTCCTAACTAAGCACTCATTGCCTTTCTCCTTCATCCTGGCAGCTCACTTATACTCTTCTGAATGGTAACCTTGAACTTTAACTTCAGAGTAGGGTCCCTGCTTTCTGAGCTTTCCACAGCTGCGGTGATGGTTTAGCTCAAGGTCTCCATTGGTTGGAGACTAATCTTTGGGCTGCCCCCTAGTGGTAAGAGCTGGGAACAGTCTTTTGAGAGATGAAGATTCCATACTACTTAAGTATTTCCCTATCTATATGGATGAAGAGGCAAATTGGGTCCAGGCCTCTTTCTCTGTTCACAAAGGCCCTGTTTGATCCAAGTCCAGATTCAGACTGTTGGCTAATTTAGCTTGCAAGACCACTTAGGAGGGTAGGGATGCTCATATGGCCTCATTTCTTTCTTTCTTTTTTTTTTTTTTAAGGTTTTTTGAGGCAGGGTTTCGCTTTGTAGTTCAGGCTGGCCCTGAGCTCAGCCTCAAACTCACATCACAACAATCCTCCTGCCTCTGCCTCCCGAGTGCTGGGATTACAGGATCACAGGCATGAGCCACCACACCTGGCACAGTGGTATGTGGTATTGATTGCTGCTGGGCGTGAGTCTCCATGCCCAGTATTATATGTGGTTAACCGGGGATGGATCGAACTGGGTCCTTGCGCTTGCAAGACAGGCGCTGGAACCACTGAACTAAATCCCCGGCCCTGGCCTCATTTCTTAAAACTCAACATTTATCTATTGAGCCAGCTGTAGGTGGAGGCCTGGTGGACTGATGTTTGTTGAAGCTGCCGTGTGAGTAGGAGACTGAGTGGCTGTCCAGGCTTTGTGGTCACCTCATCCTCAGATCTCTGTCATTGAGATCTGTCTGAGTACCTTTCCCTAACCAGGAGCTCCTGCCTTGAATCCAGTAGGAAGTATCTATTCCATATCCAGGAGGCTATGGGAGAGAATAGAGGCTTATACTGGACAGAGAACCAAGTATTTAATGATCCTAATGTTGTATTTTCAAAGATAAGTTCTGTTGAGTTTCTCAAAAAGAAAAGCAGTTGGTCATGCATTCCAGGCCTGTGTTTATTTTCATATGATAAAGTGTAAATTTAGGACTTTTATAATCACTGAAGGGGCAAAGCTCTGTGCGCATCCTGGGGTACACTGGCTTTGCAGAAAGGGTCTGTATGCAAGAGTGCAAGGGAGGAGTGGCCTCTAGAGGGTGACTGAGTAAGTGCCCAGGGCTCAGTGGGCCTGCTTAGGTGTCATCTTGCCCACAGAGAGCAGACTGGCCAGCAGCGGGGCTCTGCGAGTGAACGAGTTCCTGCAGGTGGAGGGCTACAGCAACATCTACGCCATTGGCGACTGTGCCGATGTGAAGGAGCCCAAGATGGCCTATCACGCTGGCCTCCATGCCAACGTTGCTGTGGCCAACATTGTCAACTCCATGAAGCAGAGGCCCCTTAAGGCCTACAAGCCAGGTAAAGAGGGTGTATCATGGTTTTTAGAGTTTGGGATACGTGAGGAAGTCTTTGGACTACAGGGTGGCTAAGTAGCACACCAGCTTCTCAAGGCTGATGACAGGAATGTCTCCCTGAAGTTCTTTAAAAATCAATTAAGAAGCTGGGTATGGTGGCTCAAGCCTATAATCCCGGCACTGTGGGAGGCAGAGGCAAGGAGGATGGCAGGTTTGAGTCCAGCTTGGGCAACTGTGTGGCTTAGTGAGATCCTGTTCAGAAAAGATAGAGATCAGTGAGGGACTCACCATCCTTCCTAAAAGCCATGCATATTTCTGATTCTGCAGGCCTGGGAGGGTATGTGCTCAGGCCTCACAGGCCCACCCGTGACTGAAGCGGGCTTCACTTTACGTGTGTGTGTGTGTGTCTGCCCCACAGGTGCACTGACGTTCCTCCTGTCCATGGGCAGAAATGATGGCGTGGGCCAGATCAGTGGCTTCTATGTGGGTCGTCTCATGGTTCGGCTTGCCAAGAGCAGGGACCTTTTCATCTCCACAAGCTGGAAAACCATGAGGCAGTCTCTGCCTTGATGGGGAGGCTGGGCGGGAGACCTGGCACTGATGGACATGGATGAGAAGTGTTTGACAAACGGACCCACCTGAGTCGTGCCAAAGAGCAGAAGCACCAAGCCTCTTTCTCTGGAGTGAGATGCCAGTAATGTCCTGTCTGGAAATATAACTGTATAAACCCAACACTGAGAGATGGAGGGAGTGGGAGTGGGAGAAGGATTTCAAGAGGATCCTGTCTGGGTCTGGGAAGTCTTGCTGTATCTGTGCTGGGTGAAGAGGGTTTTGGGGGGATGACACAGGCAGCCTTTTCTACTCCAGGATCCAGTGGGAGTCACCTATGTATTTGTGTGTGTGTGTGTGTGTGTGTGTGTGTGTGTGTGTGTGTGTGTGTATGTGTGTGTGTGCGCGCGCGTGCGCGTATGCGCGCAAGCTGGCAAGGGCGACAGGGAGAGAGGGCCAGCACCTCACACCTTTTCCGTCACCTTGGTGTGGGGAGGCCCACGCATGCTGCAATATGCCACTTGTTAACAGGAACCTCCTCAACTCCCTGGGTTATGCTTAAGTCTTTCTCACTTTTTGTTCTCTGAGACAAGGTCTCACTATGTTGCCTGGGTTGGCCTTGAATTCCGGGGATCCTCCCAGCTTAGTCTCTCGAGTAGCTGGGGCCACAGGTGCGTCCCTATGCTGTAATCCTCGTGAACCTTTCTGTATTTCCATTTTTAGATCCCAACGGTATATACCATAGGTACTTTTAAGAAGCAAAGTTACTGTGTACAGTTTCCCTCAAAGCTAGCCCAGCAGTGAGCTTTTCGCAGCTGGTAGGGCTGAAGTCTCAGCCTGGCCTCCCTCTGTGGGAACATCTCGGGAAAGTGAGCACACACAGTAGATGCCACCTGGTGCATGAGCCTCCAGGAGCAGCTGGGTCTCTGCAGGAGATTCACTCCGGTGTCTGGTGTGGGCAGCTTCAGGACAAACTCCAGCTGATGCTGAGGGATTTTGTTCTGTGCTTCTCTTTCTTAGCCAAGCCCAGCATTATTTTCGTCAGGCCCCTGGCCATATGGTGGCCTGTCTGCTGCTGGTGGTTCTAAGGTGTGTCAGAGGCTCCTGTGCATGGAGAGGTCTTCCCAGGTGGACCATCTCTGTTAAATGTTAACAACAGGAGAGGTTGCTGAATTTATCCGAGTAAAGTCAGGCCTGACTGTTGCATACTATTCCCGAGGGCTACTCATCTGGCAGTGAACCACAGGTGAGAGTCATCACGAGGAGACGAAATGGTGGAGAAGCCCTTATTGCCAGCACTCTCAGCACTTATATACAGCCCCACTTCCTTGTTCTCAACCGCCCCTAACCAGTCTTATAGGGGGCAGTCCCTGTCTCTATTTTCCCTTATCACTGTGGCCCAGAAGGGCCCGCTATGAACATGCTGCCTTGCACTTCCTTTATGGAGTTGGCGTTGTTTAGCCCCAGGGGACCCCACATCTCCCCCATTCTTCTTTAGACTCCAAAAGGCACGACCAGTGCCTGTCTTAGGTTGAGGATGATGCACTTCACTGCTTACCCGTCATCGGGTGTACCAGTGGCACCGGCAGATACCCCTATCTTAGGTTGCTAGTGCTACATCTCCTTCTTACCCATCTTTGACTACCTGGCCATCATACTGAGTCAAATGTGGGAGGAGGGGGTCTCTAGCTTCCATCGCCATGAGGGCCTGACGTACAACATGTAGCTGTTGGTCGTTAGGTTTTTTTTCCAGACACACAGAGCAAATATAACTCCAAACCCCAATAACAACAACATCCCCAGGAATGCAGTTCCCACCCATGCCCGCAACACCTGCCCCAGGGATGCCAGTACACTTGGGAGGCACGGGGGTGAAAATGTAATGACAGATTTTTGCTCGATGTTACATTTACAGTGTCTTTCCAGTTGCTGGAATTTTCAGACAAGGAACCATTTAGGTAATTGCCTTGTTTTAACATGAAGGGAACAAAATCTAAACAGGCTCGGGTGCCGTAAAGGACAGGGCTCTGCAATGGGTGAGGCAAATGATTTCCTGGTTTTTGAAAGGCAAATTGTTTTTCAATGTACGAAGCATTAATTTTTGGGGGGTGAGGTTCAAAAAGGGTTGAACCTCAGCCGATCTTAAAGGAGGACTGAGTTGCGCATTCTAACCACGGAATGGGAAGCTGAAATAGTGAGGAAGAAGAGCTTATCCAACACCAGGGTTAGGGCGACCCGGGGACCTTGGGCAATTCCAATTGGGATTCATTGTGCGTCTCCCTCCCTGCACATAAAACATTATGTAAACCCAGGGTCGAACCATCAATGGAGGAATCTCCCGAATAGCAGATCGCTCAGCATCCTCCTGAGCCTCCATCACCCTCAGTGCCACCCTCAGTGGGTGGCGCAGGAGCGCCAGCAGAACAACCAGCACCAACCTTCTTGAAGGGAATTATGAAGGAATAAGGTGTGAGCAGGATGCAGGGGTTATTTGCTGAAAAATTAAGGCAGGCAATGGCAAAGCAGAGTGTGTGGGCCAATTGGAAGGCCTCTGTGGTATTGGTCAGCGTGCCATCAAAAGGGATGACTGCCTTGCCCATGTTTGCATTGGTCATGAAGATGGAGGGGAAGAAGGCGTCAATCCCCACTGGCTGAAGAATTGACGGGTTTTGGACAAACGCTCATCTTGTCTCGCTCTCTGGGCATGCGAACGGGACGCACAAGATGAGAAGGAACCCAAACAGGAGCATCAGCATTGTGCCCGCCCAGTGTGGCCCAGTGGCAAGTCCTCATGATGCCAGATCTCGGGGGAACCTCCAGTTGTTGCATCCTATTCCCTAGGGCTACTCATCTGGCAGTGAACCACGGGCGAGAGTCATCACGAGGAGACGAAATGGGGGAGAAGCCTTTATTGCCAGCACTCTCAGCACTTATATACAGCCCTACTTCCTTGTTCTCAACCGCCCCAAACCAGTCTTATAGGGGCCAGTCCCTGTCTATTTTCCCTTAGTCACTGTGGCCCAGAAGGGCCTGCTATGTACTGCCGCCTTGTTGGTTGTTGTCTATGTGAGGTTTTCCCGGCCGGAGAGGGTGAGGCACAGACTCAAGCACTGACCCTGGGGAATGTTTCTGGAACTTCCACTTTATTCAGGTGTAAGGGTCACATACATAGCAAAAGGTCACCGGGCAGGGTGAAGGCTAGGAGGAAGGGAGGGTCTATAGGTTTGACCTAGGGTTTTGCCCAATAAGAGAACTTGGTGAGTGGGTGGTCTATATGGCATTAGCTATGGGGGAAGGTGAGGAAATGGGTGACAGACAAGAGGGGTGGGGCTACCAAGATGGCTGCTGACAAGGTTCAACACGTGGCAGCGAGTGTGCGCGAGCCCCTAAGGGTCTTCGAATCTGCAGGGAGACAGGTCTCAACCTTTAGGCTCAGGAGGTAGGCACACTTGCCCTAGCCAGACTTGAAGCTCTCCCTTAGCTCCCCCTTTTTGTTTAACATCCATGGCCTCTGCAAAAAGTACAATATTGGAGTGAGTTTGTTTATATCTGCGAGAAGCTCTCTGTTTAACCTTTAAGATAAAAAACAAGAGAAATATGAATAGTATAGTAAGAACATATGGTGAGCTTAAAATGAGGCCACGGACCCACTGACTTAAATTAGACCATCCTGTAACAATCTCATGCCATATAGACTCCCAGACATTATCAAAAGTAATAACATCAAGGGCACAGGTATCATTAATTTGGGTAACAGTAAGCATTAACTGACGGAGATGTTCATGGAAAGCTGAGTCTCAGGTGGTCCAAATATAGGACAGATTTTTGTACTGGTCAGTTAGTGCACTGGTAGGGTGTGACACAAATATGGGTATAATTAGCATGACAGTAACCCCAAATTTTGTCTCTAATAATTGAACTTTTTCCCATAACAAGTCCATCTGTGACTAAAGAGCAAGGATGGCAGTTTGAACTTCTCACAGCGTGGCTATTGTCTGTCTCAGGGCCTTAGATGTGTTGCGAGTGAGTTAGTCAACTGTCGCCGCCGTGGCAATGTGGTTGTGGAGGACGGTGGAGGCAGTGGCTGCAGCTGAGATGGCAGCTACAAGGGAGAGTATTATAGCGATGATGGCTGAGGCACCTAGGTCTCTCTTACTGTGGGGATAAAGCATAAGGTTAGAGGATCTCTACTGATCTAGTCAGTAGAGAGGTTGATGGAGCCAAATTGCAGGGGGGAATATGAATTATGTATAGAAACCATACAGAGGAGCGATTAACAAAACGGGGAGCAAGACAAGGCATAAGATATACTTGGGCATCAAGAGTCAGAGGCTGGTTGTAGGTTAGGCCAAATAAAAAAAGGGAGGGAAGGCAAGCACCAAAAGACAATAAAGTAGCATTGGGTTGGTATGAAACATAAAAATCTGAACACAATAGTGGTACTCCTTCTGCTAAAAAGGAAGCATTAGCTCCACAGGGCCAGCAGGATGGGGGTGACATCTATAGCATTTTGCACAAGATAGCGAGAAGTTGTGGTGGTACCGTGAAGGCATCTTGGGAGGCACTGTAATGCACTGGAATTTTTTTTTTTTAAGGTTTTCTTTGAGACAGGGTCTTGCTTTGTGGTTCAGGCTGGCCCTGAGCTCAGCCTCAAACTCACATCACAGCAATCCTCGTGCCTCTGCCTCCCAAGTACTGGGATTACAGGCGTGAACCACCACACCTGGCACTGTGGTATGTGGTACTGGTTACTGCTGGGGTGAGTCTCCACACCCAGTATTGTTATGTGGTTACCAGGGATCAAACCCGGGTCCTTGCACTTGCAAGACAGGCGCCAGAACCACTGAGCTATATCCCAGCCCTAATGCACTGGATCTTTAATAGATATGGAGTCTATAGCAGAAGGATAAAAGGTGGAGTCATTACCAAAGGGGCAGGGTCGGATGTGTTTTAATCAACTGTAACTAAAACTGGGGTTTTGGCAGTAGTACCCATACTTGCGTGTCTGAAGAAGCAGCAGCAACACGAGAGTTGGCGGTGAGGACAGCACACAGCAGGAAAACCAGCATGCAGTGAGGGCTAAAATATTGGCTGTCTTTTTAGCCCAGTTACCTTTTTAGTTTTGGTCTTTTAAACTTTAGTTGTTAAACATTCAGGAGAGAAGATCAGTATCTTTAGCATTTGTAATAGCAGTAATGAACTCAACTATTATAAATCTATTGTATAAAACACATTTAGTTATAAAACAGGCAACTATTATAGTTGTTAACTATATTTGTTTTAGTGGATGAATAACTAATGTTAATAGAAAAGGGCTTTAACTAAAGAACTATATATAATATTTTAGTATAACAATTATGCCATAATCTTTGTGGTATATTTAAGTCTCTACTAGTTAGATGTACTTTCTTAAAAATGTAAGGTGGATGTCTAAATCAAAAGGTGAATATCATACACAAAGTTTAAAGACCCATGTAATTATGAAGCATAAATACATCTTGTACACCAGTAAGGCAGCAGAAACAAGCATCCTTCAATGTAGCTTTTTACCAAAGGCATCTTTATAATAACACCCTTTTTCTTTTTTTTTTGAAATTAATATTTTGAAGATGACCAATGTAAACATATCATAATAATGCATTTAGAATTTGACCAATATAAATATTTTACAATAACATTTTTAGGGGTTTAACCTTTGATGATGACCAGTGTAACCAATTTGTGATAACAATGAGGTGATATGTGTTGGTGTGAGTTTTTTATAAGGTTGTGAAAATATTGGTGGTCCTATTAGTGAACAAAGACCAGAATAATTATGTTCTGGGCAGCTGCTTCTTTGTTCATCAAGGGGAGTTTAGCTTAGCAATATTTTCAACTATAAGGGTTTTTTATTTATTTAAAGGAGAGAATAATCATTTATTTATTTTATTTATTATTTAAAAAGGACCAGACTGTGGCAATAAACATACCATCTGTAGCTGATAAAACCTGTTTGAATTAAAGTTTTTAAGGGAAGATACACAGCGTTCCTGTAAAATAAACTTGAGTATCACTTAAATAAGCTAGCACCCTACAGGAAGAAAAGCACATCTTTAAAAACATTTATCTGAAAATCAACTTAATTATAGGGGCATATATTTTAGGGGAAAAAAATTTAAAGATGACAAATGAAAAATTATTTTGAGCTCAAAACAATTAGACAAACAGATAAACAGACAAACAGATAAGACAATCTACAAAGTTAAAGAGTGCACTCATATATATATGGCCAAACTAAATTATAATATCTCGTATAGTTTTAATTATATTTTAATTATCCTTTAATTGTAATTAAGACCGGTCAAAAAATTTCTTTGTAGGTCAATTGACAGAGATCTCTTATGATTTAAAACAAAAAAAATAGAAACAGTTTATATTTATAGGGACTAAGGAATGTAAGGCAGATAATTTTTGAGAAGCCAAAGGCATCTGTTTAACCCAAATGGGAACTTTTGATTTATTTATTTATTTGAGCTTTATAGGAAGGGATGGAATTGACTGAGCAGTGGCCGTTAGGATTAGGGTTAGGTTTTTCCCAGCATCTCATCATAGGAAGCTGCGTCATCTGTGGTGATGACTGCCCCCATTAATTCTAAAATATCTCTGTCTAGCAAGTTATTAGACATGTCTTTGAGTATAATGGAGTTAAAATGACCTCTATGGCCATCTGGATATGACCAAGTGATCAGATGGGTGGTGGTCCAGGAATTACATGTGTCCCTCACTCCAGACACAGGGGGACCCTGTGTTAAAGACCAATCAGGAGGAATTTCTTTTTTGTGTAAAATAGTCTTATCTGCTCTCATGTGAATGAGCATTTTAAATTTTTTACCAGCTCAAAAAAGGGTGAGACGGGGCTTAAATGTGTCAATCTCCAAAAGGCTATAGTATGTTGTGAGGGAGCTAGGACCGATACTGACTGCGTACTCCCTTGAGGTGGGGCTGGGAGTTGCCCCCGTTAGTTTAAATGATGATTTTGGGCAGCTGTCATTTTTTGTGGCCCCTGTAATTGTTGAGAAGACAAAAGTGGGAGAAGAGTGCCATCTTTGTGATACTTAGAACGGCAATCTCTTTTCCAACGGTACCCCTTTTTTACAATGAGGAGAGGGTGTAGCTGGGCGTGTTTGTAAACTCACCTGGGTTCCCAGGGGCGGAAGACTAGTCTGAATAATCTCAGGACAGTCACGCTTTATATGTCCTGGTTGCTGACATCCAAAGCACCGTTGGAGCACCTGTGTTAAAGGAGTCACTGCCTCCATAAAAGCCTCAGTTATCTGAGATATCATAGTTTCTGTCTGGTGCCAAGGTGTACCAATATCTTTGGTGGCAATAATCCAGTCATCAAGGGATTTGTTTCTAATAGGAGCGATGGCTTCCTGATATAACTTTTGGCATCCTTCAGAAATGAGTTCTTTGATCATTGAGGCACAGGCCTCAGGATGAGCAATTTTTGGAGTCACTGCCTGAATAACTCTTTGACAAAAATCTGGAAAGGTCTCATTAGGTTTTTGTATTAGCCTAGTCAATGGTATGAGGCCTTGTTGGATAGGCATTTTTTGCCAAGCCTTTAATGCACATATGTGAACCTGGTCAAAATATGGGTGGCACATAGCTGCTTGGCGTGCCACATTAGCATAACTTGAGGTCCCTTTAAGGGCTTCTGCTGTTATAGGAATTTGTGGATTAGCCGTGAAATTACAGTTTGCTCTCAGCTCGCATTTCTCATAATACATTGCCTTAAATACAAGGAAATCACCAGGTTTTAAGCAAGCTTGGGCTAAATCTATCCAGTCTTTAGGGCAGTTTATATCAGCTGAAAGGCTGTCTAAAAGTTGTAAGGCATAAGGACTTAGTACCCCGTGCTCAGCTACAGCAGACCGGAGATCTTTCCATACCTTAGATGAAACAGGTTGCCAACCAGACGGGAACTGGGGAGTGGGTCCACCCACTACAACAGGAAAAGCCGTAGTAGGTGTGGGATAGACACCTTGTAAAAAATCAGAGGTTATATTATCATCATCTGTATCAGTATCTTGTACCAAAGGCAGCACCGGAGGGGAGGAGGGAGAAAGAGTATGCATGAAAGGGATAAAAGAACCATCAGCTAAGGAGGCTGAACACACTGCGAGGCTTGGCGGATTGGGATAGAGATGTGAGATAAAGTGGTCTGTCTGATGTGGGCCTCCATTTTGGGAGTGCGTCACTGGAAGGGTCAGGCTCCAGCAGCGGGTCATGTGGGGTAGAGGCGGGGCCTCGGCTTTTGCGGCGGAACCTGAAGGGAGGGGCAAGCCTCAGCATTGCCCTTATCTGCTTTGATTGATCTAGCCGGAAGGGGAGGGTCTCTTACACCCTCTTGGCTCTGTCCCTGCCCTGCACAGTAGGGTGCATACCCGCAGGCTCCCACCAGAACACGTGTGCAGGAGCCTATGTCTGAGCCCACATGCTCCTTGGCTACTGCACACCTGGTCACCACGTGCTCATGTGGCACAGCAGTACGCTCCTTGGCCACTGCGCTATCAGGCAGCTGGGTAGGGTGCTCATCAAGAGAAAGGTCTCCTTGAACCGCCACCACTGTGCACCCCATGGGGGAGAGTTCTCTGTCCAGTTTTTCTGGCTCCTTCTCAGTTGGAAAAGGTTCTTGAGTTTGGTCCCCCGCTGCCCCTAAGACCGGGCACTTGGTAGGAAGAGGAGAGTTATCTACACTATTATCTTTGTCAGAAGTTAAAGACAAGCGCTGTAAGCTTCAGAAGTCTTTGCGGAATGAGGTTCAAGGCATTGTATAATAGCCACAAAAAGAGGGAAGAAATCTAAAGGAAGGCAAAGGTCTCCACATTGCTCAGCATGTTTTGCATTGCGGGATGCACGTTCCCAAGCCTGTGCATCAAGAAGGTTGGCTTCAGGTAGCCAAGGATTAACTCGAGTAATCCATCCCCAGAATTCTAAAAGGTCGGACTGAGAGATTTTTAGTCCTCTAGCTTTAAGCAGAGTCCGTAAAAGGGCAGCCTGCGTGGGCCAGTCATGAGACAAGAGATTACCAATATAAAGTTTATTATATGGGATCATTCACCCGAATCCCTAGGTTTACTGTGTCTTCTCGGGGTCCCACGTTTGGGGCGCCAGTTGTTGGTTGTTGTCTCTGTGAGATTTTCCGGCTGGAGAGGGTGAGGCACAGAGTCAAGCACTGACCCTGGGGAATGTTTCTGGAACTTCCACTTTATTCAGGTGTAAGGGTCACATATATAGCAAAAGGTCACAGGGCAGGGTGAAGGCTAGGAGGAAGGAAGGGTCTATAGGTTTGACCTAGGGTTTTGCCCAATAAGAGAACTTGGTGAGTGGGTGGTCTATATGGCATTAGCTATGGGGGAAGGTGAGGAAATGGGTGACAGACAAGAGGGGTGGGGCTACCAAGATGGCTGCTGACAAGGTTCAACATGTGGGAGCGAGTGTGCGCGAGCCCCTAAGGGTCTCCGAATCTGCAGGGAGACAGGTCTCAACCTTTAGGCTCAGGAGGTAGGCACATTTTCCCTAGCCAGACTTGAAGCTCTCCCTTACCGCCTTGCACTTCCTTTATGGAGTCGGCATTGTTTAGCTCCAGGGGACCCCACACCTGACATCCTTCCCTGCGCCTCCTTGCTTGCTTTAGGTGGTGGCCTTTGGGGACTAAACAGGGTCCTCAGTACTCCTGCCTCTCTGGGGTTCTCAGTCCATCTTGTAGGCTGTGGCCCAGCATGTGGTCCACTTTGCTGCCCAGGCCTAAGTGAAACATGTGCCTCTCCCAAGTGGTGACTCCACTGGTAGCTTGGACCCTGGCTGAGCCAGCACTGGTGAGGGGGCGGGGATCTCAGCCTGGTAATGACAGGCCTAGGGCTATTGTCTTAGACCATTATGGAAACTTCCATCCACTGGGATCTAGTTTTGTAAACAGAGGGGAATGTTGCAATAAAATAACATGTTGTAAGAAAGACACTGGATCTTTATTTTTTTTCTTTCATTTTCTTTAAAAAACAAAATGAAACAAAACCAAACCAAAATAAGCCCGAAGCAAAAAACATTGTAGGAGTAGTTACAGATATTACAGGGGCAGGGGTTGGGGGTGAGAGGGGACACGGAAACAAGAGAAAAGCACCAGTGAAACGTCTTTCCCATCTTCTCTCCACCATGGAACACAGGCAGCCCACAAACCCAAGTCCCCCGCATGCCCTCTTCCCTCAGAGAAAGGAGGAACCAAAGATCAAAGAGTCTTGAAAAGATTTTTTGAGTGTGTGTAAAAGTCAATGCTATAAATCTAAAATGAGGTCTGATTTCTTTTTTAAAAAGTTCTAAAATAAGAAGAAGAAGACATGGAAAACGCCCTGGGGGAGACCTGGTTAAGTGTGGACCACGGCCCTTTGTAAGGAGAGGGCAGGGGGCGCCTGCCACGGGCAGGACCTGCTCTGCTGCCTTTGCCACCATGTCCCTCTCAGCTGCCCTCTGCTCCCCTGCCGCCATCCTTCCTTGCTCCTTTTAGAAAATGAAAAGCCCACTCTTGTGACGTGATGTTGCTCCTCTGACCCTGCTGGAGCACAGCTACTTGGTGTCAAGCTTGGCCATCTCCTGCACATAGATGCCGATGCTCTCACTGTCGAACAGCAGGAAGTACACGTTCTTCAGTGACGACGTACTTGAGTCGTCGAAGTGGGCCGAGATGGCCTTGAGGGTCACCTGGGCTGCTGTCTGTTTGGGAAAGCAGTTTCTGTGCCAAAGGAAAAGGAAAGCCATGTCATTTTGGTTCCTGAGACGTACTTGGCCCAGAGAGGTGTTATGTGTGGCCTCACTGTGCAGGGCTGGCCCAGCACCAACTCTCCAAAGGCACGAGGGGCATGGGGTGAACTGTGTGGGCTCAGGTGATGATTTTAGCCACGTCACAGAGGCAGGTGACATGTGCTCTGTACTGGAACCCATTTCACCTGAACAACATAGAACTTGGCTGTACAAACCCTGACAATTCTGTATTCACAAGACTTGGCCATCAAAAAGCAGAGGACCGGGCATGGTGGTGCAGGCCTGTAACACTAGCACTGTGTGAGGCTGAGGCAGGAGGATTCCAAGTTTGACCCTAGCCTGAAAAACTTGGTGACTCAGAATTACAAATGAAAACTTCGGAAAGGGATGGGGGTATAGCTCAGTATGGAGCACCTGGGTTCAATCCATAGTACAGTGAAAAAAATAAATACGGGTTTTATTCCCTCATAACTGCTTTCCATGCTAAACAAGTTGTTTCATAAGGGCAGAAATATAGGCTCAAAGCTCATCTTCAAAATTCCTTTTCATGCACCTAATCTCTCTCATTAATTCACATGGACATGCCAGGATCTTCAGCAGCAGCAGCAGTGGCAGGGCCATTGGTAATGCTGTCTACCAGCCTCCAGGGACACAGCCACAGTGCTATTTGGGGTCAGCCACCACGACGCCTGGGGAATCGAGGATGGACCTGCCTCAGGCATATTCTTCTGAGCAGAGGAGTTTCCCGGTATGGGACACACAGCCCTGGCTCCCACCTGTGGAGATGTCCCACTATACTTCTGGGCCTGGGCTGTGGGGACAGCAAGTGCTAGTCACTCCCTGGGGCTGTTAGCTCTCTCAGCCTTCCCTGGATCAGACCTGTGTACAGAGCCAGCCCCCTCATAAGCAAGCCTGCAGGCAGCCTATCACCATGCATGGGCTGTGATCCTCAAGTGTCAGCCGCGGTTCCCTGGGGACTCTGAAGCAAGCCTCGAGGAAGATGCTGGGGTTCTACATTCTAACCAAGCCATGTCACTGCTGCTGATCCGCGGACCACACTTGGTGCAGCAGGCCTCTGAACCTGGTGCTTTCTGACGTATTCTAGATGTGGACTGCTGGTGTGAGGGGTGGGCTTTGAACACTGTAGGCTCTTCAAAATTACCGGGCTACCTAGTGTCTGCCCATGGTGCCTCCTGCAGCTGCCTTTTCCTCGGGTGCTGATAAAGGAGGCAGCGGTGCTGGCCTGAGCTCTGCAGACCAGCACGGGGGACAGGGTGCCGTCCCCGTTTGGGTTGGAAGGTGTGAAACTCGGGCTCTTGCTCTGTCATGTGGCCGCCATGCTTGTCTAGGACAGCAAGCATGGGCAAGTCCGGGTGGCTGGTTCCTAGGGACAAGGCTGAAAGAGTCCCACGCGAGGCACCCATCCTACCTGCCGCTGGGGAAGGGTGGGAACGCGACAGACTTCAGCTTCTTGTCCTCAGCCGCTGACAGGCAGTTTTTGATGGTCTCTTCAAGTTGTTCTTCACATTTGTCAGAGCCCCACTGGGGGATGTGACAGTGGATGACAAATTTAGCGGCAAGTCCACTGGATTGGCTGACAGCAGCTGGGAGATGGGTGAGAGAGAGGCTGGAGGTTATTTTCTAAGTCTGATCTTAAACCTGGTGGGATGGGAGGTGGGGAGGGGAGGGCGAACTCCACTTCTCTGTCCAATAATTCATGATCTTTCATTTCAGTCTTGAAATTCACTGTGGACCATAACTCTGAAACAGTAAGTTAGTGATCACTAAGTTCATGGCAATTTGATAGAGCAGCCACAGAGAAAAGATACTATGACTTATTTATTTTGTGGTGTTGGGGATTGAACTCAGGGCCTAAAGCATGCCAGACAATTACTGTACCACTAAGCCACATCCTCTACCCCTACAAAGATTCTTTGTGGTTGTTGCTGTTACTAGAGATTCAACCCAGGCCTTCACACTGAGGTACATTTCTAGTTCACTTTCAAATTTTTTATTTACAGACAAGGCCTTACTAGATCCCTAAGTTGTTCAGGCTAGGTCTAAACTTGTGATCCTCCTGCCTCAGCCTCTCACAGTGCTGGGATTATAGATGGGTGCCATCAAGCCTGGCTTACAATAGCTTTTAGAAACAGCTGTGTCTGCCCCTGGGTCCCCCAGAGACCCGCCTTCCTTGGTCTGGTGGACGGTGTACGCCCGAGACATCAGCACTCTCTGAGCTGCAGACCGCTTAACCCAAGTGTCTTCTTCCTCAGACAGGGACTGGACTTGATGGTCTCTACCGTATGTCCTTCCGACAGCAGGGGTCACCATGACGCCAGCCTGGCTCACTACCTCCTTTGTCTTGCTGGGAACACAGTTCCTGTCGGCGACAGAGCTGATGAGCACGTGAGTGTGCCCCTCTAAGCAAGAAGTGACTCTGGCTCCTTCCCAATAAGAGCTAAGGTGGCTTGGGCCTGTGATCTTACCCCGTTGCTGCTGCCCATTGTTTTACTTTGCTTTTTTTTTTTTTTTAGTTTTTTGAGACAAGGCCTCACTATGTAGTTCAAGCTGGCCCTCAACTCACTTTGTAACCCAGGCCAACCTCAAACTCATAGCGATCCTCCTACCTCAGCCTCCCAAGTACCAGGATTATAGGTGTGTGCCACCAGGCCTGGCTTGCCGAGGGTTTTTCTAATTCTGTCCACAACTATGCCTATCTTATATTTGAGTGTGGCTGTCTTAAAATTTAGAAAAGGGATTTTCCCATTGTTGCATGTATAGCGAAAGGTATATGCAGATTTGAAGTACGGGCTCCTGTTCTTTCTTGCCTGGAAGCCCCCCTTCCCTTCTCACACCACCTCCATCTGATCAGCCCCTGCTTTAACTTCAAGGTGGCCCCTCCGGTCTGAATGGAGTCAGAGCAGCCCTGTTTGCACAGCCTCTGGGCTCGACATCCCTCTGACTGCTGTTTCTCTCACGGTCCACTTGGGGCTCCCTCCACACAGCAGGGCTCCCCGCCCTGCTGCAGAGGCCATGGCCTCCTCTCCATGCTGCCTGGGCACCTGGGGTGGCAGCGGGGTCCACTGATCCCTGAGGCTCTTGCTTTAGTGCAGCTCTTGCCGAAGACCATGTGTACAGTGAGTGACTGATGGGGACATGTGGTGGGAACGGGCCCTGACGTGGGGCACACCTGTCCAGAAGTTACTGCACAGACAGGGCAGGGATGTGGCTCAGTGGTACCACGCCTGCCTGGCAAGTGCAAGGTCCTGAGTTTCAACCCAGGTACCGCGAAAAAAGAAAAAGAAGTTGCTGCACAGAAACTTGGGCGTAAATAATCACAGCAGCTCTACCCACAGGAGCCGGAGGTGGAAATGAGCCAAATCCTCACCAGCAAATGGATAAATACAATGGAGAATTACTCCTAAAGGAGCGAGGTAGGGATCTGTGCTACAGTGAGGATGAACTTAAAAACCACTGTGTCAAGGGAAAAAGGCAGATGCAGGGGTCACGCACTGTGTGAGCCCATTTGTATGAGGTGTCCCTGTGGTCCAGAGACAGAACACAGACTGGAGGTGACCAGGGCCCGGGAGAGGCATGACTCCTCAGTGGCATGGGGCTTCATGGTTAGATGGTGGCAGTGGCTGTACAACACTGTGCAGTACTTAATGCCACCAAATCAGACAGTCTGAAATGGTTATGATGGTAAACTGTATGTGTACTTTCCTGTGCACACAAAAATATTTAATATGATGGCTGTAGACCATTTTGAGGGGATCTGAGCATGTGGACATAAACTATTCAGATATTTTATAGTCCCCAGAGCATAGGAAATGACCCGCACAGCCTGCTTGAATAATCAGAGATATGCTAAAATCGCTTTCTGACTTGTCGTGGCTTATTTTGTTGTCTGCACTGACTATGCACAAGGTGAGGTGAGGATGCTGGAGACTCCAGTGAAGACAAGGTTGGGCTGGGCATGATGGCCCATGCCTGGAATCCAGCACTCTGGGAAGCTGAGGCAGGAGGATCTCTGCAAGTTCAAGGCCAGCCTGGACTACGTAATGGGTTCAAGGCCAGCTTGAGCTATGCCAGCTACGCAGTGAGACCCTGCCTCAAAAACTGAAACCAAAACCAAAAGAGAATAGGGGGCAGTAATGCTGGGAAGAAGGGGCCCAGCCCACACTTACCTTCAGCAACTTCTAAAGGGCCTTGGGATTTGCGAAGCTCCTTTACTGTTTCCAAGAACTCTTTGCCTCCAGCCTTTTCCAAGGCTTTGCCTGCAAAGGACAACAAACAACAAGAGGCCATGAGGTTGTCCTGTCCCTGCTCCTACATGTCTCAGATAAACACTGGGTTTGTCAAGACTGGGAGACTGAGGCTCTCATTCCCTCCGTTCTCATGTTCTGTGCACCTGCGATCTCCATGTCTGGGCCGAGTCTTTGCTCTCTGTTTGTCAGTTATTACTAAAGGCTGTGCCTGATCTGAGAATTTGAAATCCAAAACTTTTTGAGCATTGACATGGAAATTCCACACCTGGTGTCAAGTGACTGCTGGGTCAGAGTCGAAACTCATGTGTAGTCGAAATGGAGTGTACAGTTCTTCTCAGGCTGTGGATAAGGTCTATGTGAAACAGATAATATATTTAGCCTTGGATTCCCTCTCCAAGGTATCTTACCACGTCTACATAAATATGACAAAATCTGAAAAACTCCAAAATCAGAAGTCTTTCTGGTCCCAAAAATTTCAGATAAAGTCTACTCAGCCAGTACTACTAATAATACTCACAGTATTATTGTTACCGCTATTACTCTTACCTAGTCCAGGGGCTTCCCTGGGTGACAATTTTCTCTCTCCACCCTGAGGCACTCAAGTATTTATGGGCAGCCATGCTACATCTGCAGTTCATTCAGGACAAAGTCTACTTGGAAGTCATTCTCTCTGGGGCTGGGGAAGGGGCTCTTCCTTAGCGTGCTTCAGTTTCAATGGTACAATGAGGACGTGATCTTGGGCCAAGTCTCTCCTCTGGTGCTGAACTCCTGCCCAGTGTTGGGCCCAGAGATCTGGAAAAGGCTGAGCAGCTGAAGCTGGTAGCAGTTCACACTGCGAAGCAGAGGAGTAGGCACAGGTGCCGTCCTCTGCGTTCAGGTGAGGGGCTGAAGGGAGCTGGGGGAAGGAAGGATGGTTCGCTGTCTTCACAGAAGACTTTGAAGGATAAAGCAGCATGGAGGGCTGATAAGGTAGCTCCTCCCTACGGAAGCATTCCCAGGAGGAATGAAGGAATGCTGGGATTAGAGTCTGAAGGCGCTGATGCCGGCTGACATCACACAGAGACTGAAGATCAGGCATCATGTGCCTCTCGATGAAAACACTGCGTCACTAACTAAGGAATCTTGTGCTATGGAATCCAGAGCTCTATACACGCGAGGCAAGTGTTTACCACGGAGCCACGCCTCAGTCCCATATTTCTTAAAACTGAATCCTCAACACAGTCACCACTTACAAGTGATTATTGCATCTGGTTTTGTGGGTTTTCATTATATATTTCTGGGTTTTTTAAAATGAGTAGATGTATTTGAATCTTTCTGTAATAACTTTTTGGGGGATGCTGGGAATGGGTTGAATCTAGGGCCTCCTGCATGCTAAGCACATGCCATACCCCTGAGCCACACGTGCAGCTCCTGAGTTTTAATGAATTGCCCAAGAATGTGATCTGGGTGTGAAGCCAGGGCCTCACCCTTGCTAGGCAGTGAGATGAGCTATACTCTGAGGCATGCTCAGCAGCACTGAGCTACCCCTCCAGCCCATCATAATGTTTGTGCATAATAAATCAGGGCCTTATCTGCATGAGATGATTGGGTTGCATATTGTAAGAATCAGGATAGGAGGGTCTCCTCCCAACATAGCAACAGTAAGACAGACTATCGATTATCAAATGCTCCATGCCGTGTGAAGTCTCATCCATGTGCCATGGCGTTAATTTGCATAGAATCCCTATGACACAAGTGCTATTGTTACCCTTAATTACACAGATGAGGAAACTGTGGTTCAGAGAGGTTAAGAAAACTTCCCAGGGTCACACAGCAAGGAAGGGACTTGTCAAAGCCAGGACACGAGCAGGTGGGCTCAGAACCTGCTTTATTCACCATCTGGAACCTTTTAGCCATGTCTCCTCCCCACGCTGCCCTTGGAACTCATCAGTGAGACCTGAGCTTGAAGTTCAGCTCTAATAGCAGCATTCTCAGTCCTATCACAGTGCTACCTAAAAGAGAAGCTTCTTGGGCAAGGGATTTAGCTCAGTGGTTCCGGTGCCTGCCTTGCAAATGCAAGGACCTGGGTTCAATCCCCGGTTTCCACATATAACAATACTGGGTGTGGTGACTCACGCCTGTAATCCCAGCACTTGGGAGGCAGAGGCAGGAGGATTGCTGTGAGTTCGAGGCTGAGCTCAGGGCCAGCCTGAACTATAAAGTGAGACCCTGTCTCAAAACAAAATAAAATAAAATAAGATAGAAGCATCTTTACTGTTTTTCTGACATAACATGCAAACATGATAGCAATGTACAAGGGCTGATAAAAAATAGAGTGTTTAAAAATGTTACTAGAGTAAAAGATGCATTATCACGAATCCTCCTGAAAATACTGCTCGCTTTGAACACACTCATCCAGTGACTCTTGCCACTTTCTGAAGCGGCTCGGGAAGTCCTCTCTCATGTCTTTATGACGTGTGAACGCTGCTTCTGGGTGCCATCCCTCAGGAAGGCAGGCTGGTAAAGAGATTATGGATGTCCTCATCCAGCGTACTCACCAGACCTGGCACCATGCGCCTTCTGGCTCTTTTCCAAAATCAGAATGACCATGAAAGGTAAATGCTGTGCATTGATTTAGGACATCAAGGCAGCCACAACAGCACAACTACAGAAAGCAGACTTCCAGAACTGGTTCAAAAAATACCAA
>PVIR01028677.1:0-21721 GCA_004026965.1 Petromus typicus | reverse complement strand
AGGATTAGAGGTCCAGGAGGCCCTGCTATTTCCCTGCTAGGCATGTTCATAAAAGAATTAAAAGCATCATACCAGACAGATACGTGCACACAAGTTTATAGCAGCACAGTTTGTAGTAGCAAAATCTTGGGAACAGTCCAAATGCCCCTCACCTGGAGAATGGATAGAGAAGATGTAGGGTTTTTTAATTTTTTAAATTGAGTTTATTGATACATGTTAAGTATGCATTATTTTCACATTCATCATTGATAATTTTTATTTTAATGTGATATACCATGATTTTTATTTTTCCTAATCCCCAGCCCCTCCACCCCCATATATACATAAGCTTTGTTTCTATTTTTTTGTCTTTACCTTCAAACTTTTCTTTCCTTACTTTGCTTCCCTACTCCCAGTTCCCTTCTACCTTTGAAGATTTTCTTACTATTTCACATCTATTATGACTTTTTTATAAAATGGATTACCACTCAGCCATAAATGGTGACAGACGAGAGACATTTGTAGGAGAATGGATGCACATGAAAGCCATATTCTTAAGTGAAATAAATAGAACACATATGTAAATACCACATTGTTTCTGGTGTGAGAAACTGCAAGAAGAAATAAGGACCAAAATGTACAATAGATAATGTAAAGTAGGAAAAAGGATCCAAAAGGTAGGGGAAATTGAGAGAGAGGGTAGGGAAAGAAAAGAAGGAAAATTATGTAAAAGAAGGAAAAATGGAAACAAAATTTTTATAAATAGGGTGGAGTGGAGAGGTGAAAGGGGTAAGAAGATAGTGAAAGTAAAATAAGAAGCATGATATATATCATGTACAGGTAGAAATTCCCAAAGATGGGCTTGATCATAATTTATATCTAAAAAGTACCACATAACTTAATGGAAAAATTTTTTTAAAGCTTGAGGTCCAAATGGAAGGGACGCTATTTGAGGAGAAACTGTTAATTTTGGTAAAAAAAAAAACTTGTTTCATCAGCTCAATTGGCCTGAATTAATGTGGCAGGTGAAGCATGGCTTCTGAGGAGACAGGTAAAACCCAGGAAGAATGGTATGACACAAACAAGAAAAGAAGAAAGGAATGTATAACAGTGGTACAAGACCACTTAGATTATGTGCTTTTCATTTTCTATGAGATAATTCATTTTAACAACTAATGACTTGCTTCAGCAGTATCCTATGGCCCAGAAACAAAAGCACAGAACACAAATACCTGTGGATGAAGCCAAGAAATAGTACCACAGAAAGACAACAAAGTCAAGAAATCCACATAACTTCATCTTTTCCAAAGAATAATTCATTTGATAATTGCAGTGTTTGTGTACCAAACCTTAGCCAAAGGAATATTGGTCAGACCCCTTAGAACTTCTTCAGGCTCACAGACTGAACAGCACTTACATTTGCACCATGACCTGACATGCATGATGACTACTTATCATGATACTTTTTTAAAATGTATTCTTTTTATTCTGATAGCACCAGACTGTAACTTCAGTAAGATTATGTGCAATAATGTCCCTTTGGATTTTACCTTTCTGGGATAAATTATGACTTTATTTCCATTTTACAAAAAAAAAAAATGGAAGCTGAAGTGTACAGGGCTTAATAAAGGTCCCCTGGATACTAGTGTGGGAAATTGAGATTCAGATGTTCAGACTCTTGCTCTTCACACTGCTCCAAGCCAAAGTAAGCAAAGGAGAAGTGAGAAGAAACCTACCCCTGAGTAAAGCGACAGTAGCACCCAGCAGATCTAAAGAAACCTCAGGGAAGTACTGAATAAAAAACCATTATGGATCTGTGAGTTGGAGTTGGCTTATTAATGGCAAAATCCGAGAAATGAAAGTGATGAGTATGGGGAGTGGTGGGTATGGTCCTTGGCAGTGTGTCAAGTGAGGAGAGCTGACTGAGCACCTCATGCTGAACACGGGTATTAAAGATGACTCTTCAGGGGAGATAAGGGGCAGCAAGAAGACTATGATGTGAGCAAAAGCATGGGTATGACACCCTGGTGAGGGACTAATGGGAAATAACTGCCATGCAAAACACATGGGGACTTGGAGCTTCCAAATTCACACAAATCTCACACACACACACACACTATTATATATATATATATATATATATATATATATATATATATATGTATGTGTATATATATGTATATATATATACATATATATGTATGTATATATATACATATATTATATTATATATTATATATGTATGTGAATATATATATGAAACAGAGAGAGAGAGGGAGGGAGGGAGGACCTCAATAAATTGAGTATTAAAATATTTTAACAAGTTTATCTTTCCTTGATGTATATGAGTTTTGGCAGACTCTATGTATGGAGAGAGAGAGAGAGCACGAGAGGGAGACAAAGTTACTTGGAGGACATGCATTTCCACTAAAGGAATAAAGAAAATTCTGACAGTGAGGGAAAATGTACTAAAATTAAACAACGGGAGTAGGTTAAGGGGGAAATACAGAGGATAGAATTAACAGGTAAGATAGTCCGCAGTGTGTTTTGACTAATAGAAAAGCAGAAGAGGGGACACAGGAGAGAAACAGCTGGGAGGTGTGAGGACTTGGCAAGTATCTTAAGGTGATGCTTTGTGTTGCTATAATAACGTCTAATGCTGGACACTGTGTCAGAAAAATAGAGTTCTTTGGTTCCTCATACCACAGACACATGTGTGGTCTACAAAGCCTCAGCAGCCCTGCACTGGCATCAAGCTTGCAGCACATGACCCTTTGTGGCACATTCAGATCTGACTGATGCCAGCGCAAGAGTA
This sequence comes from Petromus typicus, assembly GCA_004026965.1. NCBI lineage: Eukaryota > Metazoa > Chordata > Mammalia > Rodentia > Petromuridae > Petromus > Petromus typicus. Next base: position 18,927 of record PVIR01028677.1, on the reverse strand, counting down.
TAAAGGGAGAAAGCCTTCTTTTTTGCAATATTTTAATTTAAAAGTACATGCACTATCACAGGAGTGCAGTTAGGTAAAGGCTCACATAAAATATCACACAAGGAGATTTATGACTCTAATGAGCCCCTTGGTTGTACACTTTGTACTTTAGAGCAAGATCAAGCCTTTTCCTTACCTGTTTTGTTTTTAAGTGTACGTCAAATTTGAAGCAAGGTGTGTGCTTACCAGAAGCATGGTGTACATCAAACCCTGGCCCATGAATATTTTATAGGCAGAGGAGAATTAAAAGATCAGGTTAAATTCAGAGCAATAACTGGAATTCACTCAGAATTAATGTGCCTTATTACGTGAGTGAAGCTTTCAAGAGTAAATACTGCTGATTTCTCAGTCAGAGCCCTGAGCTGGTCACGTGTTTCTAGACCACTCAAACGATCCACTCATTTTAATGTAATATTTCATAATTGCAATAAAATATTCTAGGATGGAAATTATATCTAGCCATTTACACAAACTTCATTTTGTGCAGACTAATATAGTTCATAGCCTAGTATTCCTGGTAGTTTAAATATCTAAATGATATTTAATATAATCTTCCTCAGTGGATAAAACCATTTTGGAAAAAAGCAAAATCTGAATACGGCAATGTATAGTATGAAGAATATGTTCATTTAAACTTAAATTTGCTCAATGTTTATAAAGTTTCAGTGAATTTTTACATTTTTTTCTACTCTGCTTTCCTGGGTGTTTCTTAACTAATTGGGTCTTTGTCATTTAAATTGCTCTGTGTCCATGAACATAAGTCACTTTTTCCTCCCTCTGGTAAGCCTCTGACAGGAATGGCTGCAGTGACCTCCTCCATCCTGCACGGCCCTTTGCTCTCTTGTGGAGGGGTGAAGATTTTTTTGCCTGTCTTTTGAATTGAGTTTGTCTGTCTAGCTGGCTTTGGTCAAAAGATGCTAGCAAGTATGAAATGAGTGGGATTTTTAAATGACTTGTATACTGGGGCTTGCTCTCTTTGGCTCCAAACGGAACTGCACACCACAACATGAATGAGCCTGAACCAGCCTACTGGGGAGACCACTTGAAGTAAAGCAGAGCACCTCAGCTTGCCAGATGGTTAACCATCCTGCTGGAGACCACCATAGATAATCCAGTCCCAGCAGCCTGCCACAGAGTGAGCAGCGCCAGAAATGCCATCAACACCTCCCAGTAGAGCTAAGCCCAGGTGCCTATGCACAGAATCTAAGGCAAATAAAACTGTTGTTTTGTGAATATGCTCTTTATGATTCAATCCATAGGAACAGGTAGATGATATATCGGAACACTATTGCCCTCTAAATTACATAGCCTTCTTCCATTTAAAGAGAAGTGAGATACACAATGCTTTAACTGATTAGAAAAAGAGGGAGGAATATAATTGTATTCTCAGTCTTATCTAATCACAGTTTGTGCACCATTGACCCTATCTAACAAATCTTTTAAATGAGCTCTGTATTCCAAAACTACAGTAACTTCAAAATGGCTTCATATATGTTATACTACTGTTACAGTGATCTGTATTTGTTAATAGTGGAATGCTAGGAAGTACTTCCATTGGGGGTTGATACCCTACTGCAAGCTTAAATTATCAAAAGACAGCTCTCTTCACTGTCCCTGACATTCTGCTTTGCATGAGAAAAGGTACCAAAGGAGATAGCCTGACCATGAGTTAGGCTGAAGTTAAAACAAGATTGTCACTCAGTCCTGGATAGTAAAATAAAGCCAAAACGAATTACGAGTCAGGATTTGTGTAAAAGGTTTTTAATATTAAATTTTACATTTAAGTATGGTCATAATCACAATCACAAGGACATGTTCACACTGCCAACTTTATCCTTCACTACTGGAACATGGGTTATTCATTCAGTATGAGATGGAGCATCTGCCTCTATTGTGTTTGAACATCACAGGTGATAGTATTGCATAGTGCTAGATAAGAATAACTTGTAGTGGCAAAGTAAAGGCAAAGTGATAGGATTTGGAGGATAACAAGAGCGTTTTCTAATAATATAACACACACACAATGACTAAAAGTACAATAATCTCTACTTTGGCTGAAAATTTATTGTCTATGGCAAGGGAAGTTATACAAGGAAAAAACTTAGATTCAAAAGACTTAGAACTCTCTTAATGACTTAAACTTTCTGAGTCACTTAACTTCTCAGTCTTTTCTTCTGAGAACTAGGAATTGAGGTCTCTACTTGCCAGGTTAGCAATGTGTATGAGACAGCATCATACAAACTGTAAGTTCCTATTTTAAGATAAGAAAGTACTATCCACCAGTAAGGAAAAAAGGCTGGATAAAACCATTTTGGAAAAAAGCAAAATCTAAATACGGCAATGTATAGTATGAAGAATATGTTTATTTAAACTTAAATTTGTTCAATGTTTATAATGCTTCAGTAAATTTTTTATTTTTTTTTCTACTCTGTTGTCCTGGGTGTTTTTTAATTATCTGGGTCTTTGTCATTTAAATTGCTCTGTGTCAGTGAACATAAGTCACTTTTTCCTCTCTCTGGTAAGCCGCTGTGGATAAAACCATTTTGGACCATTCATTTTCTCTTGCTGTGCAGCAAATTACTACAAACTTGGCTTCTCAGAATAAACTGAATTTCTTGAAATGCTAGACAATTACCTAATAAAATGCAAGGCCAGACCCAACACAGATAATGTGGGATTGGGACAGAGAAAACCACAATGTAAGATAATACTGACAAAGGGAAAACCAGATTTTTGTCCCAATGTGGGAGATTCCCAGATAGAATGAAGAAAGAAGGTTAATGGAGCCAAATAAGGAGGTTTTAAAAAGACAGTGGATCTAAGCACTGCCTGCTCCTCAGTGTAACCTCAGAAAACCTCAACAAATGGCTCCAAACCAGAATGACTTAGCACTCTCAATAGATTCACTGTCTTCTTAAATTACAGAGCAAGTTGCAGACAGAAATAAGATGTACCTTGGAATAACGTGCTTGATTAGAGACATTTGATTTTTTATAGGCAGCTCCCCTCATTTTCCATTTGAAAATCAGGTTATTTCTTTTCCTTATATATGAAAATCGAGACCTATAAATCCAGAGTGAGAACTGGAGGAATTTGACAGATGTAGTAAAAATAAAAATGGATTGCTTTTTCAGGCTTATTTTTATGAATAATTATTCATGATTTTTGATTTTGTAGTAGAGTAAGTCTTTTTTTTTCCTTTGATGGCAATGAAATAGGTTCATTTATTGAAGCCATGATGATCAAAATTAAAACTTAAAAAATTATGCATTCAAACACTAGAAGGAAATGTTGAAATATTTAAAATACTAAAACTTTTCTTATATCACACATTCGAAAAGGTTGTGTAAAGGTGAGTCGTATGCACTTTGTTTTAATAGAAATAAAATGTTGATTTGGAAAATTCCAGATAATTCTTTCATATTAAAGTCAAAAATTATATTCTTTCCTCCTAAAAGAACTTCCTGGCAGTGGTGGACCTTTTTCAAATAAACCAAAAAAAATTGTTTTCTGATTTTGTGAATCTTATTTTTCTCTATATACTCCCTTTTATATCCTTTTTTTCACTTCCTACAGTGTGTGTGCATATAGGTATGTAGGTAGGTAGGTAGATACATAGATAGATAGATAGATAGATAGATAGATAGATAGATAGATAGATATAGATATAGAGATATATTTTTTATGGTATGTACTCCTAATATCATCATGTGGGGTTAGAATTTTGACACGAGTGTGTAAGAAAGAGATAAACATTTGCTCCGTTGCACTAGATGAAATGGTCTTGTGAATTAGATAAAGACACTCTTCCTTTCTCCCCACAATCAATCACAGCCCTGTGGGTGGTGAGCAGACTGGGTTTCATCCCTCACGCTCTTCAGCCAGTGTCCCATCCAGTTTCAGGCTGTCCAACAGTGTGCAGTGGCCCACAAGAAAGGAATTTAAGGAGAGTGTACCATTTTGCTGGATCTGTGGTGTGTGATCTTCTCCAGATTCATGGCCAACAAGCCATCTGCAAATGATGGCATTGGTCTGCTTGAGCCTGGACTGACCTGGGCTGACTTAGGCCTGTGTCAGAACTGGTAGATCCAAGGAGGAGGAAAGAAAGGAAAGGAGATGCAGAAAATGAACACAAGAAGGAAAGTACAATTAAAATTAAAGTATGGAAATTCATAGTAACAGTGTCAGAAAGAGATACAGAGTTTGTAACAGAAAAAAAATCAAGTGGAAAGAGAATGAAATTTAACAAAGAAAGAAATTTTAGATAAGAAAGATACAAAATAGAAGAAGCTAACAGAGTGTTATTTACATCAACAGAAGGTGACACTCATGTGAAACAGACTTTATAAAGGCTTAGAGAAGACAAAACAAGAACTCAAAAAATATAGCCATTACGGGCCGGGGATTTAGCTCAGTGGTTCCGGCGCCTGTCTTGCAAGCACAAGGACCCGGGTTCGATCCCCGGTAACCACATACCATACTGGGTGTGGAGACTCACCCCAGCAGCAACAAGTACCACATACCACAGTGCCGGGCGTGGTGGCTCACGCCTGTAATCCCAGCACTCGGGAGGCAGAGGCAGGAGGATTGCTGTGATGTGAGTTTGAGGCTGAGCTCAGGGCCAGCCTGAACCACAAAGCGAGACCCTGTCTCAAAAAAAAAAAAAAAAAATAGCCATTACCCAAAGGTTATATTGCATTATTTTAAAAATGGAAAATTTTTTTCTAGGATTTCATATCTCTAAACAGTATAATTTTATTTTAGAATAAGTTTAGTAGTTATAAATTGCAATTTTCATTAAAGTGACTTACATTTACTTCTGTACATGGTATTAAACATTACATATATTTCACTTTTTTGGTTTAGAAAACAATTTAATAGATAAATTTAGGAGCAGAAAATAACCAAACAGGGCTCAGAATTTAGTTCACTGGTCCTGGCACCTGCCTTGCAGGAGCAAAGTCCCTGTTTCAATACCTGATACCACATACAACAATGTCTGGCATTCTGACTCGGGCCCACCAACAATTAGTACCATATACCACAATGCCAGGCGTGGTGGCTCACACCTGTAATCCCAGAACTCAGGGAGGCAGAGGCAGAAGGATTGCTGAATTCAAGCTTAGTTTAGGATCAGCCTAAACTACAAAGTGAGACCCTGTCTCAAAAAAAAAAAAAAAAAAACCCATAAAAAAGAAAATAACTCACCAAGTATGGAAAATTGTGCATATAAGCATTGCTAAGAGAACATTTTTCTGAAGAAAAGAGTTCTAGCATCAAATGATATTATCTATTAAATTATTTTTGCTATATTTTTGTTTTGGTTTCAATTCACTTTTTAAAATTCATTTTATTGATATATTTCATTTTTACAAAATAACTACTTTTCAAGTATCTACCATAGGCTAGGCTTGAGCTTTATAAATATTATCCCCACCCATTCTTATAGCTCTGAAAGTAATTATTAATATGCAAATTTTATACCTAAGGAAATTGACAGACCAGGAAATTAGGTCAAATCCAAGGGGGCTCCACCCCACTGTGCTACACACAAATCATGACTTACAAGAGATGAACAACTTGGTTGTGTAAAATGATATGCCTGGCTTTACCCATCTAATGAAAAGAACAGCCTCAGGGCCTTTGACTCCAAAGGCTTCCTGCTTTTAGAATGCACCAAAAAGTAAATTGGTATTGCTTAAAATAGAAGAGTATTTCATATTTCTTATTTGAGCTACAGTTTACAGAGTTACAAAGTAACTGACTCTCTGTTGAACCCTTACCATGTGCCAAACACAGCATTTCTTGTTTTGCATGCTATTTTATTTCATCTTCACAGCTTTCTGAGGTAGTTACTATCATCATGCAAACAAGAAAACTGAAATGTCTTAGGTTAATGAGTGTCCGAGTCATCCAGGCACTCACTGGTGGATTCAACAATGAACCCAGCATGCCAACTAATTTGAGAGACTGCACACTGCTCAAGTTGACTTCCCAATAATAGTTAATCAGAAATCATCCTTACATTTATCTCTTTCCTATAAAAACCTATCTTGCTACTCGCCAGTGATTTATCATCACACATCAGCTTTTATAGTCACCTCCACACAAATCTGTGGTTGATTAATTAACTAAACTTGGAAGACATTTCTATGATGAAAAGTGCTAAGTACTCCTATGAATAATAATTAGCATTAGTATGGTAATCCAACTAAATTACGTGTATCAGTATTGGGAATCAATCAGCAGAGGGACGGTAAGACACCTGATGACCAGAACCAAGTAAGATGGATTAGCTAGCACAATTACAGATGACTAGAGCAGGTATTAACAGCCAATAAATAAATTGAATACCGTATGTGCACCATTCCTTGCAAAGGATCCCAGAAACATGATACTGAACAGCACGACATGAAAATGGTCACTGGTTTTATGGATCTTACAGTCCAGAACAAAGCAACAGTAGAGATTGCCCCAGCACATGGAACGTGGTGAAGCATTCAGCAAACAGATTGCCAGAAAGCAAATGTGTGATGGTGGTGATTGTGACTGGAGCCTCCACTCTAGGCCATGGGATGGTTGAGATTAATCAAAGAAAACCAGGACAGACAGATGAGAATAATAGACCAGAGATCCCTGACCCCAGGAAGCAGACAGGAGCTTGATAAGGTATTGAAGACAGATTAATATCTGACCAACCAAAGGTGGTCTTTACATCTAGGTTTCTGAAAGTCTCCTGCATTCTGCCAAATACAGAAATCATCCCAGAGGCCGTGTTCTCCAGGCCAGCAGCAGTGGTTAGGGAACTGGACAGGTGTAAAAGAGAAAGCCACTTTCCCAGGCCTTTTTTCTGAGTTCAAATCAGATTGGCATCTCAAAAGTTGTCATTCCACTTGTGAGTAATTCCAGCCTTCTTTCTTGGAAACAAGACTTTCAATTTTCACTCTTAAGTGGTAAACTTGTTTTGAAAAGTAAAGAAATCTCAACATAGGTGTGCGCCCTGCTGTGTACTAACTTGGATTTCTGAAGTTTCTAGGAACCCAATACATTTTTCTGACATGCTTTCTAATCAGAGAGTCAATTTCTTCAAAAGTCCAAATTCATTGCCTCACATTCTCTGATTAATCCTCTTGGCTATCACAGAAGGCAATGGCTTTTCTGTACCTTTGACTTATTGTAAGATTTTTTTTTAGGACATAATTAGAAGTCACTTTTCCTTCTATAGTGCTATGTGTTTGCCTGTAAGCTATAATCTCCTGTTGTGAAAAGCACCAATTTTATGTATTTGATCAAAAAATCAGAACTCTCTCTTGCAAAGAGATGCAATATTTTTCCAAATGATAAGATCAGAAAACAGTGTACTATGTAGCTACACTGTGCTAAGTTCACAGATTACTTGTATTGAATAAATTCTAAACTCAAAATTCCTATTTTTAATGTATGATAGGTTTAACAGGACACAATCAATCATAAATCAATGAACACTTGGGCCGGGTATTTAGCTCAGTGCTTCTGGTGCCTGTCTTGTGAGCGTAAGGACCTGGGTTTGATCCCCGGTAACCACATAACAATACTGGGCATGGAGACCTGCCCCAGCAGCAATCATTACCACATACCAAAATGCCAGGTGTGGTGGCTCATGCCTGTAATCCCAGCACTCAGAAGGCAGAGGCAGGAGGATTGCTGTGATGTTAGTTTGAGGCTGAGCTCAGGGCCAGCCTGAACTACAAAGCAAAACCCTGTCTCAAAAAAAATAATAATAAAATAAAATAAAATAATTTTTAAAAATAAATCAATGAACATTTGTAGATAAAGAGAAATACTGTTATGTGTGATTTACTGAAGGCTTACTATGTACAGGTTCTTTTTTTTTATCCTGCATATAACTTTTAATTTCACAACTTAACTTGGAGAAACTATGATTAAAGAAATTAAAAGACTTAAGCTAGAATCTACAGGTGGGATTCACACCCTCTTCTGACGGACCTTATTATACCATACAACCACTTTATTCTCTCTGTACCTGAGACTGAGCAGAGAGGAGCCCACCCTTCCTAAGAATTTTGAAGACTATAAAAAGAAGCTGTGTTAGTTACTCTTCTCCTGTTGCTGAGATAAAATACCTAAACCTAAATTTAAAGGGATAAGGGTTTATTTACCTTATAGCTCATAGAGCTCTCAGTCCATAATTAGCTGGCTCCCTGGCAGGTTAGCAAAGGGGCAGCTGTTCATGGAGGCAAAAGAGAGAAAAAGCAACAAGGGACCGTAAATGTATTTCTCTTCTACTTTTATCTTATTTAAGTTACCAGATTAGGCTGATACCAAACCAGTCACTCACATCATATACTAATCACATGCCCTAAATCCCAGCAACGCACACTCTAGATTCAGCACCTCAGAAAAAAACTATAACAGGGGCCAGGGATATAGCTCAGTGTTTCTGGCGCCTGTCTTGCAAGCACAGGACCTGGGTTCGATCCCCGGTAACCACATAGCAATACAGGGCATGGAGACTCCCCCCAGCAGCAACCAGTACCACATACCACAGTGCCGGGCGTGGTGGCTCACGCCTGTAATCCCAGCACTCGGGAGGCAGAGGCAGGAGGATTGCTGTGATATGAGTTGGAGGCTGAACTCAGGGCCAGCCTGAACCACAAAGTGAGACCCTGTCTCAAAAAACCTAAAAAAAAAAAAAAAAAGAAAAAAACTATAACCACTTGAAGCTTTGGGGAAACATCTAGATGCAAACCATAATGGGAGCCATATAAAATGATTAAGAATACCAGGATAGTGCTAGATTTGGGGAGAGAAAAATGATAAAAATCTCAAGCTAGCATAAAGCTAAATGCATATCAATCCATAAGAGAATTTTTCTTTCAATATAGGTCACAAAGTAGTTATGTTAGCATATTCTCTGAACACACATACTCTCTAAAATGGCCACCTACCTTCTGAAAAGTGCTAAAATACTGTGGACACCTTTTGAGATAGAGGCCAACCACTGACTCACTACTGTATGAACTGATATAGGCAAAGCGTATCAGTTAACATAATATTTGGATTATAAGAAACATTATGTAAGTTTGTCTTTCTCAGAAAAGTTCCTCACAGAAACCTTCAGGAATGGACGTTTGCTATCATCATTATCCATCCTCCATCTTCCACAAATGGAAGAGCCAGGAGAGAAGACCTGCCTCCACCAGGCCAATCAAATCTTCTCTCAGTGGAATTTATTTGACAACTCAACATTGTCTCTATTAACAAGAAACTGAATGAGCAAGAAGGAGTCTGTGAAGGGTGTTTTCCTCTATATGCTTAGGTAAATCAGTTTCTCAGAAAGAGTAAAATGAAGGAGGACAGAGGGAGGGAAAGAGAGAGAGAAAGAAGAAACACAGAGACACTACAGGAGCCCAGAGAGAGAGAATCAGAGATCAAGACCGAAAAGAATCAGAGTGATTTTTCACTTCTGACACCTCCTCTGAGGTCTCACTTCACTTTCCTTGTTAGGTTGCTGCTTCCTTTCCATGTATTTTCATTTTTGCTTAAACTACTTGAAGACTGGTTGGTAAATGGCAAACAAATGACTACTCATTTAAAAAGAAACACATTCCAAAAGGCGGGAACTACTAAGAAAACTTATGAGAAACATTTCTAGTTCATTTACTTCAGAAAAACCCAGGAGGGAAATTTTAAGTTGAAGTTATTCTTTAAAATACTCCAAGTAGAAATAATCCTCCCTAGAGTCACTGAATGCCCTTCAGTAGTCTGGGACGTAGACCTGTACTCTTCCTGAATGACTATCTAGAACAATTTTCTGTGAGTTGTGTTACTGTAATGTACAGAATGTATTGTGGTGTACTGAAAGCAATGAAGATCTCCTTTATTAGCAAAATGTCTACTAAGAAAAGACCTGACTACTAATGAAAATAAAAGACACTACCTAAAACAGCCTGGAATACCTAGGTTATTGCTACAAACAGAGGGAGCATCAGTACAAATGTTAGAGAACTCTGATCTTCTGGGAAGCATGTGCAAACTGAGAGAGAAATACAACATCTATTTCCTCCAGAGAGTCCAATTTTTTTTGGTGTCGATACTGATAATGCAAAAAGAAATATAAGCCTACCTCCAAGCACTCCCACATGAGTATTCTGATTCCTTAGGCTTTATTTGCCTCACAACTCACCATCTTCTGATGTGGAACTCCTCTCCAGAAATACACATGAATCAAAAATACATTAAGAACCATATTTTCCACAGTTTTATGAGCAGAGCAGTTGCCTAACAAATCTTTTTAGTTTAATGTAGATGAATCTCCTATCTCTTTTGATGATTGTTTCTAATGAATGCTTTGGGATGTCAAGTTTGAATTACATCTTTATTCCTATGGCTATAAAATGTTGAGATTCATTTCTGTCATTACTTTCCATAGCATGCACACATACACAAATACACGTCAACCCAGCCAGACACAGAAGGTCTCTCTACCTCACCAGCAGTGAGGCCTTCAACCTTCCTTTTCACATAGGCATCTACTCCATACTCCAGCACCACATCCTTGCAACTTTCCTCCTAGCTCCTTCACTCTCTACCCTGACGATCTCCTTCTCAGCCCTTCATTCTCACAAGATGACTCCAGACTTTATGATTCCAAATGTAGAATATAGACTAATAGCCTCATGAAGAATCCCAGCCCCACCATGCATTTACAGAAGGCGGGAAAAGGGATATTCTACCAACATCCCAGCTAGCATTCCAAATATATTTTTCAATTAATGCAATAATATAAAAAAAGTTGATCTTTATTGTGATGGGTATTATCCTTTAGTTCTTTTACTCCATCATTCATTTATTTTTTTCAACAAAATATACTTATTTTCTCTATTCCAGGTATAATCTCATGAGTCTGAGAATGACTGTAAGCAAACATAAAATAGTGGATTTACTTTTCATAACTTTTGAGCCTTATGGCAAAGATCAAGTGCAGTATTTGTTCTTATCAGTTAAAAATATTGTATCTTTGTGGGTCGATCTTAATATAGAAGTGTGACAAGCATGACTTTTAACTCTGATTTATCAGCTTCAGTGGATTAATAAACACCCAGTAAATGAGTTAAGTATGTGCCTCAGTGCCTCTGGGTGGGTCACAACTAAGAGTTTGCTTGGAATCTCAAAAGATACCACGATACTTCTGCCTTGCACTCAACAGAATGTGCACTGAAACCATAGGCCAAATTATACTTCTCCTTCTTTAAATTGTGAGTGTCAGGTATAATATCCAGTTACAGGAAATCTGTGAATACAGAAAAACTGACAGCAAAAGCAGTCATTGTTGTGGCTATACCTGACCATGTGATGTGCAAGCCTTGTGGATTGGCATGAGGGAGGTGTTTTGGAGGGTTCAGAAAAGCATGCTGGAGATGCCCTAAAATTGTGTAAGCAGAGTCTAATGGGTGATTCTGGTCACAGCTCAAAGCCCAAAATGATATTAGGAATGCAGACATTAAAAGCCAGGCTCAGTGGGTTTCAGTTGGGAGCAAAGTCTCATTGACATTTGGACTAGAGACCATTTATGTTTTGCTCTGGCAATTTGTGTATATGTCTCCTGAGACTCGCAGGAGACTGAGATTAAGGACAGTAAAATAGTTAATCTATCAGATAAAATTTCATAGCAGCCCAGCATTCAAGCTAGGGAATGAGTACTGTTGGCTACTTTTAGTCAGATTTGTAGTAAGAATAGGGGACAAAATGCAGAGCAGAAAAATTTTTAACTTAAATTTTGTCCCAGAAAGAACAAAGTATAAAATTAAGGCAAATAGGGAATATGGCTGCTACTGAGATTCTTTAAAAAGGACTTTGTACAAGGACAAACGGTACCCAGAGAATCAGCAGGCCTAAAGGGTGAAGAGTGCAAAAGTGAAAATCTTTCACTTGAGAAAAGAATCCCTGGAATGCCTGCTCTAGAACAGCCTCCTATGGGAGTGGTTCCCTGGGATTTAGTTCACTGTGCTCATGTATCTATGCATTCAGAGGCTACTGCAGCCATGCTCCTTGGGGGTCCAGCTACTGCTTGAGCTATTAACTAACCTTGGTGGTATCCTCATGATGCTGGTTTTACCAACATGAATAATGTAAGAACTTCAAGGTCAGGAAGATTTCCACTCCAACTTCAAAGGAAGCCAAGAGATGTCAGGCAAAGATCTTTTGAAAGGTCAGTGCATAAAGCTATGGAAATGAAACCAAAGGCACACTGGAGACTCCAGGAAGTCAGAGATTCATAACACATGGAGGATTTACTGAAGAAAGTAGGAGTCCTTGAGTGGAACCAGCCCAAGAGATCAGCCATGTAGATGGCAACTGGAAAAGCCATAAGGGTGGGGTTGCTTAAGGCCTTTGAAACTCACATTTTACCACAGTGTGCTTTGTACGTATAGTCACAAGACTTTACTGTTTTCTCAATTAAATTTATGTCTGGTTATTTTTTATCTTACTATTCCCGCATTTGGGATGGGAATATTTATCCTGTGCCATTATACCTTGGGATTATGTAATTTGTTTTTTACTTTTACAGAGGTTTGCAACTAAGACTTTTCTTGGAATCTCAAAAGTTACTTGGACTTGAACTATGGAAAATAACTGGAATTGGGCCTGGAATGTAGCTCAGAGGAGTCAGGCCTGCCTGGCAAGTGCAAGGTCCTGAGTTCAATCCCTGGTTCCAAGAAAAAAAAAATACTGGAAATATTAAAACTTCAAGGAAGGGACCATCATATTTTCAAGTCTATATAAAATCATTCTATTATATTAGCTGAAATTATGAACTTGTCTTTATTTGGAAAAATAAGCACAGTTTAAAGAGATATGTTTGGGTGTGAAGTTGCCAGGGGTAGATTCTGACCTTTAATCTTGATTTGTCAACTTCACTGGATTAAGAAACCCCTGGTAGAATACCAAAGCATACTCCCGGGTGTGCCAACTGGATCATGGAGGCATGCCTTTGGATACTACATATGATCCCTTTCTCGTTCCTCTCTGGCACTCTTCTTCTCTGCTTCCCAACTGTTACAAACTTCTGCCATGATATTTCTGCCCTGGAGCCAGGAGAACACAGACTGAAACTACAAGCCAAATTAAGCCTCTCTTCCTTTCAGTTTTGATGTCAGCTGTTGCATCCAGGAACAAGAAAGCTGACTAAAACAGCATGCTACATTGACCCAGCAGGGAATTGTATACCCAATTCCTGATAACCAACTTACAGAATGCAACAGTTCCATCAATCAGAAACTCTTAGATTTACATATCTGTGCCTTTATAAATATTAATTTATCAGTCATATTAATTTGCCAGTCAAAACCTCAGTCCATTTATCTATAGATACATAGCTAAATCCCCATCCTTAGTATCCATATATTGTCAGATATGCAGAGTTCAAATCACTGGTCAAAACTTACTCTCACTATTCTCAAAAATATCACATCTAATTTTTAACATATATTTTATTTAACTAAGAACATAGTTTGAAATCAGATTGACATTTGCTCCAGTCTTAATGGTTTTGCTACTTTGCAAAAGCTTTAGGACTCTCTTAGTCCTAAGATTACACATCTATAAATGGAGCCAGTAGTATCTATCTCACAAGACTGACATGATGACTTTGTCTAATTAACAAGATGCATATTAATCCATAAGTATACTATTCAAAAAAATTTTACTTATTACATAAAATATTTATGCTTCATCTATTTATTTAGGCAAATATCAAAAAGTTGAGTTGCATATCCTTGAGGAAATATAGTGCTCTGTGTCCTCTTGAGATGAGTTACATTAGAAGGAACAGATAAACAAGTTTTCTTAGGTGGTTAATTTTGTTTTTATTTCCATCTCTGATTTTTATGAAGCTACCAAACTCTGTGGTACATGTTCAATTATTCCTTTTTTAATTCACATTTTTATTGGTACATTATATATACACATCAATGCATTCAACACTGAGAGTTTGTACCAGAATATGACACGACTTGATTCTCATTTTTCCCCTACCCCTACTCACCCTACAAGCCCCCACCCTTATATACATAAGCTTTGTTTCCTTTTTTATTACTATCTCATTCTTTTTCCCCTCATTATTTATCCCAACACCCTCTTTCCTTTTCAATATTTTCAATTTCACAGTATCTACTATATATACCAGAATTGTTCCTTTTTTACCTGAATTTAAGGAGGCGAACACAGTAATTTCATGAATGCCTCCTAGGACCAAGAGGTCATCTGCATACTGCAACCAAACTCCAAAAAGCAGCTGAAAGTATTATCTATTTTTAATTAAGTCTCTATGTCCATCCAACCAAACCTAGGGGGCAGCTATGGATCAAAATGATGTATGAATTTTCAGATAACCACTTCCTATAAGTAATTTCCTGGCAAGACTTAGAAATGGCATTGATTGATAAATGCCAGACTATTTCTCACAAAGGCTGTTAGCTAAAACATCCCTTTTACATTGCTTTCTATCACTTGCTCCCCAGGGTAGCTCTCCAATATACAATCCGAGTCTGGGATTGAGATTTGTTCTGAAGGAGAAATGCATTTTCCCCCAGCTCTGTCTGAAAAGCTTCTGTGGCGAGGAAACAGGCTCGTATGTCTTTGTCCCAGAAATCTGTTTTGTAGTTAGTTTCTTCAACATCTGACAGATGAGGAAAATTCTTCCCATCATTCAAAAACCGAGCAAGAAAGAATAAAACTTGAAGTTTAATTAACTTTCTAGTTGAAACCACAGCTACTCTTTTCCCCATAATAAAAGTCCTTCTGAACCTTGATAAGTGGGGTGGCTGGGGAGTCAATTAAAATTAAAGCCTCAGGCAGAAGGCAAGTACACCTGACTACATAGTTAAAAAGTGCTCTATCTCATCTGGTATTATCCAGCCTGGGGTGACAATGCACCAAAAGGAAACCTCTACTGATGTGGTTAAACATTCAGATACAAAGTATAGGAAGAATTCAAAGTTTCTATGATTTCTCAATATACCTTAGCCTTAAATATGAAATATCAAGCTCTTTCTTCACCAGAACCTGAAGAATCCATTACCTCCATGGTCTATCTTCCACACAAGTAATTTTCTTTCTCCATATTTCTGTGTTGTTCTTAACCTACTCCACTTGATTTACTAGTCTTTTATGTGTACTATGAAAATAAGAAGTAGGAAAACAACACTAATAATAATAAATAGATATAAAAACAGTTATTTGTTTGGACTTCTTAGTTTATTTATATCTCATTTTGAGGAGTCCATGTCAACATACACACATTTGGAGAGGTTGGACATAGATTAATATTCTTTACAATGGAAAACACATGATGTGTTCTCTTTGTATGTGTATCTCTCTCCAACTGTGCACTCCTAATTAGAGTCTGCCTTATAAGCCTTTATAGTATTGTGTATGATATGG
The DNA here is from genome assembly GCA_004026965.1 of Petromus typicus. Taxonomy (NCBI): domain Eukaryota; kingdom Metazoa; phylum Chordata; class Mammalia; order Rodentia; family Petromuridae; genus Petromus; species Petromus typicus. The sequence continues at coordinate 3,444 of PVIR01028677.1, read as the reverse complement.
CTTTGGAGACTTTTCTTCTGTTTTTAATCTACAATATTTATATGTCATAAGAACCATAATGAAATATCTATAATTAATTCAAGGACAAAGGATATTTGTGTCTTTCATATGTTAAAAACAACATATAGCTCTGATACCAAAAAAAGTCTATATGAATTTTGAACTCAAAAGTACATTATTTTTAAAAGAAACAAAACTTTAATTGACATTGACAACATAGATAAGAGATCCCAAATATAAATATTAAATTAAAGAAACTACACAAAATTAAAATGAATTTCTTTGTCCTAGGAGTTGGTAAAATATCACAAATTCAAAATCCAAAAGCAGTAAAGAAATAAAATTTGCACTAAAAACAAATAAAATTTTGTAAACAAAAAATACCAAAACAAACATAAATGACAAATTTACAAAAATATTTACCATTTATACATTAAAAAGAGAAATATTTGAATGAAACAAAGACATTCTAAAAATTGAAGGAAATTAACATAAAAACATAGGTAAAAATGTGAGCACACAAAGCAGAAGAAATGGAACATACGAAATTATTGACTTAACTCGTAAGTTAAAAAATAAGACCGCCTATAGGAAGCAAAATTTCAAATGATAGTATGTTATTTTATTTTAATAGAGAAATCATATAAGAAATATGAAGGGAAAATAGAACGAAACACACTACGCACTTGAGACATTTGAGAATATCTCTTATATTGCTTATACATTTTTCTTTTGACTCAGGCATCACAGATCTAGATTTGTCAAAAACTGGCAAAGTTATGAAACATTTTTCAAGGTAGGCATGATGCCACTGAGCTACATCCCCAGCCCTGAAACAATTTTTATACACTATTCACTGTAGAAGTATTTTTCACACTAAAACCATTCACCCATAAAGATTTGTTAAATAAAGGATGATAAGTTGAGTATTAAATAGCATAGAAAGGAATATAAAGATTGTTACATTCTGGTTTGAATTAATCTCCAGGCTATATTAAACAACAAATGAAAAATAGCATATATTGTATACTTTCACAAATGAAAAGGATTTGTGTTATATATGAAAAAATAATTGTACTAACCAAAACTGGTTATTTTTTAAATGAATATTTGTGGAAGGAGAGAGGGAAAAAAAATGGAAGAAATTATTAGACAAAAGAAAAGAGTAAGAGAGAATGGACATGCTCAAAAGCTTCACTGAAACTCCCAAAACAGTATGAAACCAGGGAACATACAAGGCAAAGGGATGGTGACAATCAAAGTATGTTATGTGTATGTACAAATCCACCAAAATTTATAGTCATTAATTACTAACAAAAATGCTAAACAATCAAAACTATACTGATAAACTTTTTAAAAATATTTAGAAATAACCTTCACCAAGAAGTAAAAAATCTTGGGCCAGGGATTCAGCTCAGTGGTTCCAGCGCCTGTCTTGCAAGCTCAAGGAGACTCACGCCCAGCAGCAATCAGTACCACAGACCAAAATGCCAGGCATGGTGGCTCTTGCCTGTCATCCCAGCACTCGGGAGGCAGAGGCAGGAGGATTGCTGTGATGTGAGTTTGAGGCTGAGTGCAGGGCCAGCCTGAACCCCAAAGCGAAACCCTGTCTCAAAAAACCTGAAAAAAAAAAAAAAGAAAAGAAAAAAGAAGTTAAAAATCTTATAATTAAAATTGAAAATTAATGAAAAACTTGAAGACTCATGGAATGATGCACCATGTTCATGGATTAGTAGATCTAGTATTGATAAAAATACCCATACTACTCAAAATGCTCTACAAATTAAATGTAATCTCTATCAATTTAATGATACTTTTCACAGAAATAGAGAAAATAACTCTAAAAGTTTAATGGATCAATAAAAATTAATGACTAGCCAAAGAATGGTGAATAAGGCTCTTGCTATGTCACCCAAGATGCCCTTGAACTTATAGTCATCCTCATGCCTTTGAACAAATCTTCAGTTAGACCCTATATCTATTTATGTTACCTGTAAGCTTAACAAATCAAAGATTGAAAATTATTTGCAAGACAAATTTGTCTGTACAAGACATATACACCTTTTTTAAAAAACTTGTTATTAGTCTAAAAACAATCCAATTCAACAACTACTTATATAGCAACTACATAGTATGGGGTGTTATAAGTAATCTCACCTTAGGCTTCTACGACATATACTAATACATTGATATAATGAGCAGTTTTCTTTTAAAAAATAAAAAGGTTTTTTGATACTATATTTCCCAAGTTAGAATCAAATTCAGAATAAAACTCTTTTGAAATAATATGCTGTGTAACCTTCACAACACTGTTGTGCTATAAGATAGATATGTAGTAAAATAGTTATTAGAATAGAACAAATCGACATATCCATCATCCCACAGTTATGCATTCTGCATGCTCTATGGCAAGAGAAGTGTTAATCTGCTAATTTAGTAAAACTCCTGAGTATAACACAGTATTTTTAATATAGTTTCATATTGTATATGAAATTTTTCAACTTCTTCATTTTGAGTATTATTTACTGTACAACATTTGACCACTTCTCAATTCTTCACCCATTCTAAGCCTGATAACTCCTGTTTCATGTACATATATATGTGTCTGTGTGTATTTTATATAAAACTTATTAGATTCCACATAGAAGTAAAAACAGACAATATATTTTTGTGCATCACATTTATTTCACTTCCTATCTTTCCCCTAAAACATTTTTTGTCTCTGAAATGTGTCACTTGATTTAACTCTTTTAACTTATAAAGGAAGAATGCTAGAAATGATTAAAGTATAATATTCATCATGGAATAATTATGTCTAACCACCATGAAAGTAAACCAAAATAATGACTTAGAGAGATTATTTATTTTTCTTAAGCAGACATTACAGCTCTTGGACTCTCCAGCTATGTAAACTCTTTCTCATTATACATCAAAGCCAAAGCTACACCATTGTACCTTGTTTATTACCCAGAGTGGAACTTTTTCATCTGAACATTTTTCCTCTCCCCCCAGCACTTTCTTCCACCTGTAGCTCATACTCGCCCATTGTGTTTCCAGGTGGTCATGTCAGAACATGAACCAGCTGAATTCTCAACAGAGTGCTGGACTCACTTCTCACATGGACTCCACAGTACAGTGAAAACTTCATTTTTCTAAAACAATGTCCAACATTTCTTATCCAACCTTATTACCACTCACAAAATTATACTTTGCTGATAGTTAAATGTTGCTCCAATCTAAGTCCATCGGTTTTACTGTCTCTTCTTGGTACAGGTGAATTACATGCTATTTAACAATTTTCCACAATGTCCTCTCCTGACTTCTTTTCCTAGAATCCTCACTCAGCATTTGTTGATAACGAATGTCTTTAAAATAATCAAGACATTTAGGCTGGGGAGTTAGCTCAGTGGTTCCGGTGCCTGTCTTGCAAGCACAAGGACCCGG